>WNWK01003835.1:0-125000 GCA_009830355.1 Cherax destructor
ACTTGTAAAACAGTTGTTATACAGGATAAACACTTGTAAAACAGTTGTTATACAGGAAAAACAGTTGTTACACAGGATAAACACTTGTAAAACAGTTGTTATACAGGATAAACACTTGTAAAACAGTTGTTATACAGGAAAAACACTTGTAAAACAGTTGTTATACAGGATAAACACTTGTAAAACAGTTGTTATACAGGAAAAACTCTTGTAAAACAGTTGTTATACAGGAAAAACACTTGTAAAACAGTTGTTATACAGGAAAAACACTTGTAAAACAGTTGTTACACAGGCTAAACACTTGTAAAACAGTTGTTATACGGGATAAACACTTGTAAAACAGTTGTTGTACAGCAAAAACACTTAAAAGTAATTGTAATTATTTTATAGAAATGCTTTATAAACAAGCTTGTGCTTTTTACCAGGGAGGGGGATAAATACGTCGTCTTCTTTTCTCACTTGTTTCCTCTCTCCCTCTCTCCTCCTGCCTCTTTCTACTTTGTACTAGTTTCTTTCTCCCTATCTCTTAAGCGTTTCTTTTTTCTCCTATTCTTTTTTCGTCTCCCTTCTCTCCCTTTCCTCTTTTAATTGCTATCTCTCTTGTGCTAAAGTGTTTTACTCTTTTTGTTTACTATTATATTCCCTAAAGTGTTAACTCTCATTGTTTACTATTATATTCCCTAGTTTTTATTTTTTAAAATCTAACTGCCACAGTTCTTATATTAATTTTTATTATAATAATTAAGGTGCTAACTCAGGTACTAATTTACTTTACTTTCATTGTTTACTATTATTTTCCCTAGCTCCTTTATTCCCAGCTTTAGTAAAACTACCATAGTTCAATTAATTGCATTTGTATAAATTGACTAAGGTACAAATTCACGTGCTAAGAACTCTGTCAAATACCTTATATCTCTACAAACTATTATTAAAAATTTGTAATAATCAAATAGTTCCTAAGAATTAAATCTAGTACCATATTATTAAGTTTAGTATTATCTATTATTCTCAGGTCTAGTTATAGAATCACATCAAATCTTATGATTACAGGAATTGATCCTGATATCAACCTATTATTAAATGACTTACATGATTCCAACAGCAACTGCAACTATTACACAGCAGATCAAGCAAAGACATTACTCAGAGCCAACAATAACATAACTATCTTCAATTACAATGTTAGATCTTTGAGCAAACATTATGATGACCTCACAGCACTACTCCAATCCCTCCAGACCAATATGTCAATCATCACACTCACTGAGACCTGGCTAAAGCCTGATACTACAGATGTCTATGCCATCCCAGGTTACACAGCCATTCACAACTGTAGGACAGATCAGCGGGGTGGAATAGCTATATATTACTCAGATCAACTTGAATGTATCAATAACTCTTGCATAAGGGATGAGCATGGAGAATATATTATAGCTAAATTTAAATCAAAAGACCTGCAAAACCCCTCACAGTGATAAACATCTACAGATTACCACAGTCAAACATTCACCATTTTAGTGAAAAACTAGGTAACCTGATAACTGATGCCCACATGAACAAAGACCATTTGCTGCTCACAGGAGATTTCAATATAAATCTCCTACATGACCAGGACCCACAAGTAACAGAATTCACAAACACTATGAGCAACTGCTTGTTACTACCAACAATATCAAAACCTACAAGAATCTCCGAGACTAGTACTTCATTACTAGACCACATCTGGACAAATACTATAGCCCCTCTAAAATCAGGCATAATCACAGACAACACCACAGACCACTATCCGACCTTTCTCATAACAAATCTTGGTAAATTGCCCCTAGATATTACAAAAGTTACCTTCAGACTACATAATGAGTCAGCTGTAAATAACTTTATAACAGCTATGATTAACATTGACTGGCATAATGAGATAGAAACATATACAGATACTAATGAATGCATCAAGAATTTCCTTAACAAAACCCACCACCTCTATAACAAACATTGCCCTAAAAAAAATAAACAGATCACAGCTAAGAGACTTAACAATCCCTGGCTAACACCCAGCATCCTTAAATCCATTAACAAAAGGCACCAATATGAAAAACAATACAGAAGGGGTCTAATAACCAGAGAACAATCCAAACGCTACTCATCAATCCTTACCAGCCTGATAAGAAGATCAAAAAAATTGTATTATGAGAACAGACTCCAGAACATAAAAGGTGATATGAAAAAGACCTGGAAGACCCTATCTGCAATTCTAGGAAATAATAAGATAGCGAAAAACAACACCATCAAATTATCAAGAGCAGATGAACCCCTACTCTCACCTACTGAGACAGCAAACAGACTTAATGTTTTCTTCTCCACCATAGGAAAGAATCTAGCGAGTAAAATCCCAAGCTCAAACACCCGTCCAACTGACTACCTCACAAACACCTACCCTAATAAGCTATTCCTAGCTCCTACCAACCCAATTGAAGTCTCGCTCATAATCAACACCCTTAAAAACAAGGCAGGAGACATAAACAGCTTACCAACTTTTATGTACAAAAAAGCTTCACAGGTACTGTCACCAATTATAGCAACACTATTCAATAAATCCATTGAAGCCTCTACCTTTCCATCAATTCTCAAAATAGCTAGGGTCACCCCGATCCACAAAGGAGGTGATCAAACAGACCTGAATAATTATAGACCAATTTCTAATTTACCATTGCTTTCAAAAATCTTCGAAAAATTAATTCATAGACAAATCTATTCCTACCTCGTCTCACACAATGTACTCAACCCCTGTCAATTTGGATTCAGGACAAACAAGAGCACAAACGATGCTATTATGCACATGTTGGAGTTAATATATACAGCACTTGAGAAAAAAGAAGTCCCACTGGGAATCTTCATTGATCTACGCAAAGCTTTTGATACAGTCGACCATGATTTACTGCTCACAAAATTAGCACACTATGGTATAAGGGGGCACCCACTCAACTACCTAAAGTCATACCTCACCAACAGAAGCCAATACGTGTACACAAATGGAGCGAACTCTTCCACACAACAAATTACAGTCGGAGTCCCTCAAGGAAGTGTCCTGGGGCCACTCCTATTCCTCATTTACATAAATGACCTACCGAATGCATCACAACTACTCAAACCCATTTTATTTGCAGATGACACAACATATGTCTTCTCTCACCCAAATCCAGTTATACTGGCCAACACTGTTAATGCCGAATTACAGAAAATATCAACATGGATGACGACTAACAAGCTTACTCTCAATACTGACAAGACCTACTTCATACAGTTTGGAAGCAAAGCCACAAATGTTCCACTTAACATAACACTTAATGGTACACCCATCACAAGACTCACAGAGGGAAAATTCCTAGGAATCCACCTTGACAGTAGCCTTAAATTCCAAACACATATACAACAAATTTCCAAGAAAATCTCGAAGACAGTAGGCATATTATCAAAGATACGCTAATATGTACCTCAATCAGCTCTCCTTGCACTATATCATTCACTTATCTACCCGTATCTCATCTATGGAATCTGTGCATGGGGATCAACAACGTTAAATCACCTTAGACCACTCATAACACAACAAAAGGCCGCAGTCAGAATGATAACAAATTCCCACTCTAGACAGCATACTCCACCAATATTCAAAAGTCTCAAACTACTCACCGTAAAGAACATTCATACTTACTCTTGTTCCTACTACATATACAAAACTTTACACTCTAATATAAACCCTCTGCTCAAAATTCTCCTCACCAACTTTAATAGGACCCATGACCACAACACAAGACACAGATCACTTTTTGATATACCCCGTGTTCATATCAACCTATGTAAAAAATTCTATGCACATAAAGGGCCCCAGAATCTGGAATTCATTATCAGTAAATATTAAGATAATCTTGTCTGAAAATCAATTTAAGACTCAACTCAAAAACCACCTACTCACCCAAAACTAAATGATCATACTATAAACTACTTTGAAAAATGCTCATTATTACTTTCCTATACGATAATCTCAATTTTTAATAATATGTTACTATTATGTTACCCCCTACTCATATTATAAGTTAATGTCAAAAATGCTCAATGTTATTTTCCTTAAGATAATCTCAATTCCATATTATCATTCAAGAATCTTAACACCTGTAACAATCTAATATCATTATATAATAATTTAAACAGTAAAATTTCATCATATTGTTATTTTGAAAATAATTTTTAACTAGAATAAACTCAATAAATTTCTCTAATATTAAGTACATAGTCTTTAAGGACTAGAATAAGCTGCCCCTAATGCCATGGCATGTCAGTGGCTCTCCTTGCACTCAATTTACATTGTAACTACCGATACCTATGTAATCTGCAATGAAATAAAATTTGTTTGTTTGTTTGTTTGTTATTTCTCAATCTTATTTTCACTATGCCTTTTTCTCTGTCTGTTTCCTCTTCTATATCAAAATCACACAAGAAAAAGAATCCTTTAATGTGTTTAAAAATTTGGACTAAAATATTACACATAATATTTTAAGATAAAAACGGATAAGCAGCTATGTGCCAGGAGCTACAACTTGAGGCAAAAGAGTTAGAACCTCAAGGAACTAGAAGCAACAATCTGAAGTGCAAGTGTTATAGCTTCTAGGATCAGGCCTACAAGTGCTTGATGAATTAGACATATGCAACACTTGGGAAACTTTATTTGAAGACGTTTTCCAACCAATGGGTTTACCAATTCAAGACAGACACAGTGGAAAGTCTGTAGAAGTAGATGTAGTGGAACCCTCAGCCTCGCTGAGTTATAGAGAAGAAATAATTGAAGAGTAATGAGCACTTGTCAGTGCTCATTACACATCTGTTGAAGAGGATCCCAGACGGGGATCCAAATATACAGACCAATCAATCTTCTGAATGTTTGTCTCCGTGAGGGTATTTATTGAGCATACAGAAGAGAGTTACAGTTGAGATAATTAGTCTCTCAGCCTTGAAGCAGGTGCTTAGCCCTTTAGTCCTGAAGAATATGAAGCTCTGGCAGTCAGATGGAGGCTTATATACTGGAGTCAGATGGAGGTTTATATACTGGAGTCAGATGGAGGCTTATATACTGGAGTCAGATGGAGGTTTATATACTGGAGTCAGATGGAGGCTTATATACTGGAGTCAGATGGAAGATTATATACTGGAGTCAGATGGAGGCTTATATACTGGAGTCAGATGGAGACTTATATACTGGAGTCAGATGGAGGCTTATATACTGGAGTCAGATGGAGGCTTATATACTGGAGTCAGATGGAGGCTTATATACTGGAGTCAGATGGAGACTTATATACTGGAGTCAGATGGAGGCTTATATACTGGAGTCAGATGGAGGCTTATATACTGGAGTCAGATGGAGACTTATATACTGGAGTCAGATGGAGGTTTATATACTGGAGTCAGATGGAGGTTTATATACTGGAGTCAGATGGAGGTTTATATACTGGAGTCAGATGGAGGCTTATATACTGGAGTCAGATGGAGGTTTATATACTGGAGTCAGATGGAGGCTTATATACTGGAGTCAGATGAGCTGTGGTAGAGGAAGGCATTGTCACAGGTAGGCGATGCTCGACCATGATCTAGATGATACAACTCGAAGTACTAGACCTAGAGCCTAGAAGAACTAGTATTTAAGATTCGAGGTACTAATAGCTACTACTCGAGGTCCAGGAGCTGCAGCTTCAAGGTATTAGTAGCTACTACTTGAAGTCCAAGGGCGAGAGTCCTAAGGAACTAGTAGCTACTACTAGAAGTAAAAGGGCTAAAGCCTAAAAGTGGGAAGTAGCTAGTACTCGAGGTCAAGAGATGGGAGCCATAAAGAACTAGTAGCTACTATTCCAGGTCCAAGAACTAGAGCTTCAAGAAATTAGGAGCTATGAGTAGAATGGGATGGTTCAAAGCTGGAACCAAAGCTAGAGCTCAAGTCTAAAGCAGACATTCGGTCGGTGGAGCTGACGGGAGATTAGGTTGGCTTTGGAAATACATATGTCCCTGGAGGCAGTGTACCATGGAGTTTACCTGGAGGCAGTGTACCATGCAGTTTACCTGACCAGTTACACTGACTGAGCTATAATTGCTCAGAAAGAGCAAATAAGATTTCAGCATTGGACCTATTATTATCTTCAATTAGGTTTGGTCTCCATAAGTGGTATGCACACAGTGGTAGGCACACAGTGGAATCCAGGAGCTTCGGCCAGTAATGTACTTGAAGACACAAAACTGTATATGTCCATGTTAGTTCGGATACGGAAGGCGCAATTACATAATTTATCCTTTAATTTGGCTGTATTCGTACATTAACAATCCATATTTGCTGAAGGTTAATTTGTATTTCCAGTCTATTTTGGAGTTAGAAAAAGCTTACGATGTGTCATGGCGTTGTCGTATCTTATCTCATATATCTATTCTAGTGGTCTAAGTGGCCAACTCCCACTTTTTCTTAAGGTCTTCATAACAACTCGAATGTCGCATTAATAACAGTTTCTCCTCAGATTTCGTTCAAGCAAAAGTTCCACAGAAATTATTGGTCTAACTTCAGTACTACCTCAGGGCATTTGTTCCTCTTTATTTATAGATGATTGCTTCTGTTGACACAAACATCCAGCAAGTGTCCATTTCCCTACTGACTGCAATCCACTGTCTCGATCAACTGTATCACATGGCTTCAAATTACACAATACACTTTGTAAACCTGTAACTTAACTAAATATTATGCATGGGTTGGCTTTAAATTCTCGGTACCTGACACGAATTATATTCTATTTACTCGAAGCCCTGTTATATCCCGTTTCGTATTCTCCCTGTATGGATCCCCTGTCTCTGTTTACCAGTCTTTTATATTGCTTGGTCTCTACCTTGACTGTAGAATATCCTGGAAAATACAAGTGCCAGTCCTTAAAGCAGCAGACTAAATTTGCTATAAATATTGTCACGGTTTCCTTGTGGAGTCGACAGGTGAGTTCTTCGTCTTCAATGGGACTAAATTCGGTCTAAACTTCATTATGGGGAACAGTTGTAGTCATTTGCTTCATAAGTTATAATTCCCACCACGTCTGATGTCTTTCAATTGTCTCAGTCATTAGTCTTTATGTAGATTTTAATATTCCTCTATTATAAGACCGTCAGGATCCTCACATTCTACAATTTCGTGTTCAGTTTTATAACCTTCATAATAATACAACTTTTAGAATAATCACAGATGTTAGTAAAGCTGATATTTTAATCGTCATCTTCTGTATTAAGAACATTTAACCTTCGCCTTCAGACTCTCGTTTCTTCTCTGTTCATTTATTTTCTATTTTCCCCTTCTAGGTATCCATTACTCGAGTCTGTCCATCCTTCTTTCCCTCTCTAAATTTTCATATCACAACAATGGACATGCCCTCCCTCTTGCTCCACCATTACTCTCAGTGCTCTAAATTCTCTAACGATGTAGGATATACAGCTGTTTTTTCAGATTATGTTATGATGAAACATTTACTAGAGTTATATGCACTTCAAGCAGCCATTATTCACAGAGCTTTTTTGTTGTGATCTGTGACGTTGAAAGCAACACAGAGCTTCTACATCTCGTGTCCCATCGTCCGTAGCATTCAACGCTCGATGTCACCTCTTCAGCAAGCATAAAGACTTCGTTGTTTTTTTTTTTGGGGGGTGGGAGAGGATTTCTTGTCATTTTCTGTATTCCGCAGCTCAAGTCTCGCAAGGATATACCCCATTAAGACTATTTTTTTTTCATTTCGGTCTAAGAGCATGTAAGATAGATGGGACTGTCTATGGTCCAGGTTAACACACAAGATATTCTTGATTAAACCGAAGCTGGGTTCTTGTGGGACTGCTTTTCATCGATGTTCCATTTAGGTAAGTGTTCTCGCACGTTACGGATTGGCAATACAGACTAACACAGTTATCACACAGAGAGGCGTCCAGCACCTCTCTGTGCAACTTGTCAGGCTTAATTGTTCCATTTACCAGAGGCACGTAGGATTGATTTTCAATTTGTTTTTCAGCGCCAGGACATTCACACGCTGCCTACTCTCCTTCCTGAAAGTCCTACTTTCAGTACTGACGAACTCTATGATTATATGATTGAAAATTATTTACTACAGTAACTTTAACTTTTCTTACTAACTCATAAACTCTCTGTTGACAAAAGTTCATCTGTTAGCCAGACGTTTCCCTCAACCTGTCATTGACACATTTTGTAGATATAATAATAATGTAAATGATGGTAGAGATTTTTTTGCAAACTAAATATAGCTGAATGGATTAATCTACGAGTTGAATTTATAGGTGCAAAAATAATTGGTCATTTAACAATCAACTGGAATTGAATTTATAGGTGCAAAAATAATTGGTCATTTAACAATCAACTGTAACTTAACTAATTACTATGCATGGGTTGACTGTTGATAGCGGGTTCCAGACAATAATAAAAGAACTACTCCAGGTCGATTAGTTGATAATTAGCTGTTAAGAGCATGTTAATAATAATGATAAAAGCAGATATAGTAGTGATATCTATAACAGTACTAGTTTCAGTAACCAAAATCTGCGTCAATCTTTCACATGAATATCAATGTTCATTTTTCTATAAGTTATGGTATGATGTCACCCTTAATTTCCTACAGGTAAGTCGGTTGGATGGAGAAGGGTGGACAGGACGCGGCTTTCTATTATACTATTCTAACATAAATTATCTAGGCAGATTTAGAGGTAGATAGAATGTTGCTTGTCTTTCTCAGCCTCCATACTGCTTTATTGAAAGTTTCCCACACATTCCCTTTCCTTATGTATACACAAACACTATCTCTCTCTTTCTTTGATGTTTTAATAAGCACAAGAAGTCAGACTTGCTCAGTCAAGAGTATAGTAAACACGAAACATTATTAAGAACACATAATACAATTATGTCTGTGTTTCTACGTTTGTTTACTTCTCTAACTGTACCTTCCAGTCTTCATGGTGACTCAACACCAGGCTCCAGCTCTTGTGTCATGTACACCAGGACCCAGCTCTTGTGTCATGTACACCAGGACCCAGCTTTTGTGTCATGTATACCAGGACCCAGCTCTTGTGTCATGCACACCAGGACCCAGCTCTTGTGTCATGTACACCAGGACCCAGCTCTTGTGTCATGCACACCAGGACCCAGCTCTTGTGTCATGTACACCAGGACCCAGCTCTTGTGTCATGTACACAAGGACCCAGCTCTTGTGTCATGTACACAAGGACCCAGCTCTTGTGTCATGTACACCAGGCTCCAGCTCTTGTGTCACAAAGACCAGGAACAAGCTCTTGTTTTGGTGGGATTGAGAAACAAAACTTGTGTCACTGGTAGAGATCACCAACACTTGTGTCACTGGTAGTGATCACCAACACTTGTGTCACTGGTAGTGATCACCAACACTTGTGTCACTGGTAGTGATCAACACTTGTGTCACTGGTAGTGATCACCAACACTTGTGTCACTGGTAGTGATCACCAACACTTGTGTCACTGGTAGAGATCACCAACACTTGTGTCACTGGTAGTGATCAACACTTGTGTCACTGGTAGTGATCACCAACACTTGTGTCACTGGTAGTGATCACCAACACTTGTGTCACTGGTAGTGATCACCAACACTTGTGTCACTGGTAGTGATCACCAACACTTGTGTCACTGGTAGTGATCAACACTTGTGTCACTGGTAGTGATCACCAACACTTGTGTCACTGGTAGTGATCACCAACACTTGTGCCACTGGTAGTGATCAACACTTGTGTCACTGGTAGTGATCACCAACACTTGTGTCACTGGTAGTGATCACCAACACTTGTGTCACTGGTAGTGATCACCAACACTTGTGTCACTGGTAGTGATCAACACTTGTGTCACTGGTAGTGATCACCAACACTTGTGTCACTGGTAGTGATCACCAACACTTGTGTCACAGGTAGTGATCACCAACACTTGTGTCACTGGTAGTGATCACCAACACTTGTGTCACTGGTAGTGATCACCAACACTTGTGTCACTGGTAGTGATCACCAACACTTGTGTCACTGGTAGTGATCACCAACACTTGTGTCACTGGTAGTGATCACCAACACTTGTGTCACTGGTAGTGATCACCAACACTTGTGTCACTGGTAGTGATCACCAACACTTGTGTCACAGGTAGTGATCACCAACACTTGTGTCACTGGTAGTGATCACCAACACTTGTGTCACTGGTAGTGATCACCAACACTTGTGTCACTGGTAGTGATCACCAACACTTGTGTCACTGGTAGTGATCAACACTTGTGTCACTGGTAGTGATCACCAACACTTGTGTCACTGGTAGTGATCACCAACACTTGTGTCACTGGTAGTGATCACCAACACTTGTGTCACTGGTAGTGATCAACACTTGTGTCACTGGTAGTGATCACCAACACTTGTGTCACTGGTAGTGATCACCAACACTTGTGTCACTGGTAGTGATCACCAACACTTGTGTCACTGGTAGTGATCAACACTTGTGTCACTGGTAGTGATCACCAACACTTGTGTCACTGGTAGTGATCACCAACACTTGTGTCACTGGTAGTGATCACCAACACTTGTGTCACTGGTAGTGATCACCAACACTTGTGTCACTGGTAGTGATCACCAACACTTGTGTCACTGGTAGTGATCACCAACACTTGTGTCACTGGTAGTGATCAACACTTGTGTCACTGGTAGTGATCACCAACACTTGTGTCACTGGTAGTGATCACCAACACTTGTGCCACTGGTAGTGATCAACACTTGTGTCACTGGTAGTGATCACCAACACTTGTGTCACTGGTAGTGATCACCAACACTTGTGTCACTGGTAGTGATCACCAACACTTGTGTCACTGGTAGTGATCAACACTTGTGTCACTGGTAGTGATCACCAACACTTGTGTCACTGGTAGTGATCACCAACACTTGTGTCACAGGTAGTGATCACCAACACTTGTGTCACTGGTAGTGATCACCAACACTTGTGTCACTGGTAGTGATCACCAACACTTGTGTCACTGGTAGTGATCACCAACACTTGTGTCACTGGTAGTGATCACCAACACTTGTGTCACTGGTAGTGATCACCAACACTTGTGTCACTGGTAGTGATCACCAACACTTGTGTCACTGGTAGTGATCACCAACACTTGTGTCACAGGTAGTGATCACCAACACTTGTGTCACTGGTAGTGATCACCAACACTTGTGTCACTGGTAGTGATCACCAACACTTGTGTCACTGGTAGTGATCACCAACACTTGTGTCACTGGTAGTGATCAACACTTGTGTCACTGGTAGTGATCACCAACACTTGTGTCACTGGTAGTGATCACCAACACTTGTGTCACTGGTAGTGATCACCAACACTTGTGTCACTGGTAGTGATCAACACTTGTGTCACTGGTAGTGATCACCAACACTTGTGTCACTGGTAGTGATCACCAACACTTGTGTCACTGGTAGTGATCACCAACACTTGTGTCACTGGTAGTGATCACCAACACTTGTGTCACTGGTAGTGATCACCAACACTTGTGTCACTGGTAGTGATCACCAACACTTGTGTCACTGGTAGTGATCACCAACACTTGTGTCACAGGTAGTGATCACCGACACTTGTGTCACTGGTAGTGATCACCGACACTTGTGTCACTGGTAGTGATCACCGACACTTGTGTCACTGGTAGTGATCACCAACACTTGTGTCACTGGTAGTGATCACCAACACTTGTGTCACTGGTAGTGATCACCAACACTTGTGTCACTGGTAGTGATCACCAACACTTGTGTCACTGGTAGTGATCACCAACACTTGTGTCACTGGTAGTGATCACCAACACTTGTGTCACAGGTAGTGATCACCAACACTTGTGTCACTGGTAGTGATCACCAACACTTGTGTCACTGGTAGTGATCACCAACACTTGTGTCACTGGTAGTGATCACCAACACTTGTGTCACAGGTAGTGATCACCGACACTTGTGTCACTGGTAGTGATCACCAACACTTGTGTCACTGGTAGTGATCACCAACACTTGTGTCACAGGTAGTGATCACCAACACTTGTGTCCCTGGTAGTGATCACCAACACTTGTGTCACTGGTAGTGATCACCAACACTTGTGTCACTGGTAGTGATCACCAACCTGGTCACAGGTATCCCAGGTATGCCCCAGATATCTAAAGTCCACCACACATTTTATGACCCACCACCCACCAGGTATTTCTGGAGGGATTGCCACCAATCCCTTTCAGTCTCTTACACATCTATGGTCCGTCCTCCCTCAAAATTGTATTTTGAATGTTTATTTAAAACTTAATTCGGAAGGTAACAACTCAGTGCTAATAAATATTAATAATCATAATAATTCATACATCACCACTAATAACACTACCACATCCAGAATCTCTACCACAAGCCAATATTACTACGACGACTGACATTACATCCACACAACACCCACAATCTCCATTACAGAATTCACCATGACAACCACACCACAGCCACATCATCTTTACATCTATAATTCAACAACCACATCCACCACCTGTACCACCAGCCCCCTTACACACACACACACACACACACACACACACACACACACACACACACACACACACACACAGAGGAAACAGAATCATTGCGAGAGTCAGAGTGCACCAATGAGAACAGGACACAATAGAAACAACAGGAAGAGAAGTGAAGAAACTACAGAGTGAACTAGATATCTCACATGCAATGGGAGTACAGTGAGAGGGAGCAGAAGAACTGTGTGAACCACTAGCAGCGATTTTCAACAAATCGATTGTAACAGGACAGCTTCCAAAGATCTGGAAAACAGTGAATGTAGTGCCACTATTCAAAGAAGGGAGCAGACATGTGGCACTGATCTACAGGCCTGTGTCTCTAACATGCACAGTATGTAATGTTATGGAGAAGATAATCAGGAAGAGATTAGTGGAGCACCAGGAAAGTAGTGGATTCATGAACAACAACCAGCACGATTTTCGAGATTGTAAATACTGTTTCACAAGTCTGCTAGATTTCAATGATGTGGTAATGAAAGTCAGACCGGAGGGGCAGGGATGGGTGAACTGATTGCAAGAAGGTGTTCGATATAGTACCCTATAAGAGACTGGCTCAGAAGCTAGAGTTGCACAGAGAATAATGAGGAAGACACTACAGTAGATCAAGGAATATTCAGAGGAAAGGAAGCAACAAATTACTGTCAGTGAAGTGTCGGAATGGGCGAATGTTGCGAGTGGTGTTCCACAAGAGTCAGTACTTGGTCCAGTACTGTTTTCTTTGTATATAAACGATATGACAGAGGAAATTGAGTCAGAGGATGTTTGAAGATGAAGCGAAACAGACGAAGCGAATACAAACAGGAGTAGATAAGGAAAGACTACAAATTGATCTGGACAAGCTGCATGATTGGTCTATCAGGTGGCTATTGCAATTTAACCCCACAAAGCACAAAATTATGAAAATCGGTGAAAGGCAAAGTCGTCCAGAAACAGTGTACCAGCGCGGGAAGCAAAGACTGCTCTTCCCCTTGGAAAAGAAGGACCTCGGGTTTTGAACATTTCACCCCAGGCACACACCAACCGAATATCCACTGGCAAATTACGGGTAGCTTTCAAGAACGTGAACAAGGAGACATACACCATTTTGGGGTATGTAGGGCCAGTATGGAACTAGCGTCTGGTAAAGCTTGTAAAGAAGCTGGAAACAGTGTAAAGGTTTGCAACGAAACTATCCCAGAACTGAGATGTTTGAACTATGAGGAGAGGCTAGAGGAGCTAACACTAACCACACTCGAGGCACGAAGACCAGAGATCTTTCATTTACGACAATTCTGAGTTACGATTTACCTTAATAAAGGAATTTAGTTTTGAGTCGCTAAGAAAAATATGAGATATGGTATGTATACGATGCACAAATAACCCGACTTGGACCATTAACTAGTGTCTAGTTAACAGTCCAAGTAGGATCGAAACATCGTCATGAAGTTTCTTTCTCCTATGTCCGGGTAATATGTGTATTGGTCAGCACGCGTGGGTTGGTCTCTGCCAACCAGCGACGTGGTTGATTGCCTCCTGGGCGGTGTCTGACCAATAGGAGAGGCATTTTCTGTGTGGATTGGCCTTAGCCAATCGCTGCCACTTGGGCAGCGATTGAGCCAATAGGAGAGGGATAGGGAGGTTAGGGGTGGCGATTGCTTAGCAGCCAATAAGCAATGGGATTGAATGTCTGTACGGCAGCATCTCAGCCAATAACAGAACTTGTACAACAGTTTATATTTTTCAGTTTGAAGCTACCATGAGTGTTGACCACAACAACTCTGGATTATTTACCCTTCATAACTGCATTTGTGGTTTAATTACGCCACTTTTTGTGTTGCCAAGTGATCATGGCTCCTAAAGTGCGCATTAAACAGGCAATTTGTCTAAAGATCACTTAACAAATTGTGAAAATCGTGATGAATGTGTTAGAATTAGCGTAGCGGTGCGTAAGAACGGCTTTTCAAAATCAACGATCTCTATTATCAGGCAAAACGAAATTTTAAAGAATATTAAAGTAGCTGACGAATCTAAGCTAGTGAAAAGAGACTGAGAAATTATCAGACATGTTATTGTTGATATCTAAAACACCATTTACCCACAAGTTCTACTCCATATGACGATTTTAAAGCTAGCAATGGGGATGGGGATGGGGATGGGGGGGGGGGAGGCGAGAGTTTCAAGAAAAGGACGAATATTAAAAGTTTTGAGAGTTTTAGTGCTGATAAGGAAGCTGCTGAAGCTTTTCAGCTTCAGTTTGAATTCAGAGTTAGTTACATCAGTGGGTTATCTTCCTCAACAAGTGTTTAATGTGAAAGAAACAGAGCTCTTTTGGGAAACAATGGCCAGGCGAACATTCATCACAGAGGAGGAGGCCACTTTGCCTTGGCATGAAACCGTAAAAGATAGGCTTACTGATGGGTAATGTTCTAGATCATGATCCAGAACTTACCCAATCTCTAGAGGCAGAATTTAACTTTGTTACAGCTAAATTCCTCTCACAGCCACCGCCGCCTCCGCCGCCGCCGCCGCCGCCGCTGCCACCACCACCACCACACCACTAAGGTAGAGTAAATTAAATTTGAGCATGACGAAAAAAATATATAACGTTTATTTTAAGTAATATTAAATAAATTAAACTAATATATAATATTTATAACAAATTTTAGCTAAAAAAATTACGTTACTTTTAGTGACGTTAGACGAGGTATCTTAGGGTTCGTCCAAAAAAAAAAAAAATCTTTAAATCATTGTCAATTAAAAAAAATTATCCATCATTCAGCAAAACGATTTTTTGGGAAAGTCTAATTTTTAAGGGAGTTCCTATAGTCTGGAATTCTTTGCCTCCTATGTCTCCCATGTTCCTTCACTTTTACCACCTCTGGGAGACTATGTCTGCCATGCTCTTTCACTTTTACCATCTCTGGGAGACTATGTCTGCCATGCTCTTTCACTTTTACCACCTCTGGGAGACTGTCTCTCATGCTCCTTCACTTTTACCACCTCTGGGAGACTATGGGCTCACTCTCTTCTCTCTAGTTCTTCTACTTCTGGGTATGAATTTCTCCTCTGCTTCCTCACATTTTCTAACTACATTCTCAATCAATTCGTTTATTGTATTTTCCTCTAACTTACTTTACCATGACACACTGTTTAGGAATCGCTTCGTTCTATCATGGGATCCTCATTTGAAGTGAGGTTTGTCCCCTCCTCCATACTTCGTATTCCTCACCAAGGTAATCAGACCTCAGCAGTATGTATTCACTAGTACAAAGGGATCTCTCATATTCGAAGTCCCCTACATCAGAGTCACTCAGGGTGAACACAAGGTCCAGCCTCACTGGTTCGTCACCTTCACTCTTCCTAGTTGTGTGTCTGGCTAGTTGAGACATGAGGGTTTCTATCACCGCCTCCAAACAGCTTAGTTATCCATGTTTCCAGTCCATAATCTGTGTACTCACCTATTTGTAGTTGCAGTGGTCGAGTCACAGTTTCTGGCCCCACCTCTTTGCTGGTCGCTACTAGGTCCACTCTTCCTGTTCAAGAGTCTTGTCATACCTCTCCTTATGCCCTTATGGCAATCTATGGATCTTGCCTCCACTACATCACTCTCCAGATTGTTCCACTTCTTGACAACTTTATGACTGAGAAATACTTCCTAGCGTCCCTGTGACTCATCTGCGTTTTTAATCTCCAGTTGTGACCCTTTGTTGCTGTGTCCCATCTCTGAAACATTGTCCATGTCCACTTTGTCAATTCCTCTCAGTATTTTATATGTCGTTATCATGTCCTCTAGTGTCAAGTTGATTTCCCCTTAACCTCTCTTCGTCGGGCATATCTCTTAGCTCCAGAACTAGTCTTGTTGCAAACCTTTGTACTTTCTCTAATTTCTTGACGTGTTTGACCAGGTGTGGGTTCCAAACTGGTGCTGCATATTGCAATATGGGCCTGACGTAGAAAACGCCCATATACTGCAGCAGTTATTTAGTTGATGTGCACCTCATTAGATGTGTTCGGTTTGATGCTAACCAACAAAATCCTTTTCCTTCAGTGAGTTTTGCAGCCTTTGACCTCGTAGGCTGAACTCCATTTGCGGTCTTTTTTTGCCCTCCCCAAACTTCATGACTTTGCACTTTCTATGGTTAAACTCCAGGAGCCATTTTTCGGACCAGGTTTGAAGCCTGTCCAGATCTTTCTTGCAGGCTTACCTGATCCTCATCCGCTTCTATTCTTCTCATTAGCTTCACATCGTCTGGAAACATGGATACCTCTGAATCTATCCCTTCGGTCATGTCACTCACATATACTATAAACAACACAGAACCTGGGACTGAGCCCACTCTGACACCTCTTCACGTCCATCAAACGTTGTTTCCTTCTGTCAAGTATTCCCTGGGCTATTGCAGTACTTTCCATGTTATTCTTACCTGCTCCTGCAGCTTTTCAACCAGTGTCTTGGGTGGTACTGTATCGAAAACCTTCTTAGAGTCCAGGAAGATGCAGTCTACCCAGGTGTGTGATGCAGGATTTCCCTTCCCTCAAGTCATGCCCATATGCTGCCGCAGTTATTTGGTTGATGTGTGCCTCTGGAGACGTGCTTGGCGTTATACTCACCCCAAGGTCTTTCTCCTTTACCGAGGTTTGTAGCCTTTGTCCGCCTAGCCTGTACTCTGTCAGCGGTCTTCTTTGCCCTTCTCCGATCTTCATGACTTTGCATTTGGTGGGATTGAATTCGAGAAGCCAGTTGCTAGACCAGATGTCGAGCTTGTCCAGGTCTGTTTAAAGTCCTGCTTGGTCTTCTTCCGATGTGATTCTCCTCATTAATTTCACATCATCTGCGAACAGAGACACTTCTGAGTCTATCCCGTCCGTCATGTCATTTACATATACCAAGAATAACACTGGTCCTAGGACTAACCCCTGCGGTACAACGCTCATCGCAGGCGCCCACTGTGATACCTTATCACGCACCATGACCCGTTGTTGCCTCCCTGTGAGGTATTCCCTGATCCATTCCAGTGCCCTGCCTGTTATACACGTTTGTTCTTCCAACTTCTTTACTAATCTCATGTGAGGAACTGTGTCGAAGGCCTTCCTGCAGTCCAGGAAAATGCAATCAACCTACCCTTCTCTCTCTTGCCTTACCTCTGTTACTTTATCATAGAACTCTAGGAGGTTTGTTACACAGAATTTGCCTTCCCGGAATCCGTGCTGTCTGGTGTTTATTATCCTGTTCAGCTCGAGGTGCTCCACCATTCTTTTCCTGATGATTTTCTCCAGGATTTTGCACACTATACATGTAAGTGACACCGGTCTATAGTTTAGTGCCTCTTTTCTGTCTCCTTTTTTAAAGATGGGGACTACGTTGACCTTCTTCCATACCGCAGGTAGCTGCCCAGTTTCAAGGGATGTGTTGAATATTATGGTAAGTGGCACACTCAGTACCTCAGCTCCTTCCCGAAGAACCCACGGGGAGATATTGTCCGGACCCATCGCCTTTGAGGTATCGAGGTCACTGAGTAACTGCTTCACTTCCTCCTCAGTTGTGTGTATGCCCTCTAGCACTTGTTACATTCCTTGTTGGTGATGCACCCCGTCCTGTCTACCTAGTTACCTTCCTTCATCCACTGTAAATACTTCCTTAAACCTCAAGTTGAGCTCCTCACATACCTCTTGATCATTACTTGTGAGTTCCCCATCTTCTCTCCTCAGCCTTATCACCTGGTCCTTGACTGTTGTCTTCCTTCTGATGTGACTGAACATCAGTTTCGGGTCGGACTTAACTTTCGATGCTATGTCATTTTCGTACTGTTTCTGTGCTTCCCTCCATACCTGTGCATACTCGTTTCTAGCTCTTCTACTAATCTCTTTGTTTACTTGGGTTCTTTACCTTCGGTACCTTTTCCATTCTCTGACACTCTGAGTCTTTGCCTCCCTGCACCTTTGGGTAAACCAGGGGCTCTTTCTGGCCTTCCCATTTATTTTTTTTTCTCTGGGTATAAACCGTTCCTCTGCCTCCTTGCACTTTGCCCCTACGCACTTTCTGGTGCACCCTACCACCTCGGTTTGCTGGAAACCTCTCTGTCTCCACTGTGAATACCTCCCTGAACCTTGAGCTAATTACCTGGTTCTTGACTGTTGTGTGTGTGGGGGGAGAGTAATAGAGGCTAGCTTTTAAGAGATTGGACAAATATATGAGTGATTAGGTTTGATTAGTACCTGAGGTACTGAAGCAAATTCTTGGGTTGCTTTGGTAAAAGGCTGGACAAATACGTGGGTGGTTATGGTTGGCTTTGATAAGAACTTTTCTTGTATGGGTCAATAGGCCAGCTGCAGTGTTCCTCCATTCTTTGTGTATATATGCTCACTAATATGTATTCTCTTGTATGTGGTTGCTGGGGATGAGTCTCAGGTCCTGGCTCTGCCCTCACCTGGCAGCTCCTTGGGTTCCTCTCTCCTGGCAGCGTGAGCTTTATTATATTTATTCTTAATGAATGTATATATCCTTCCTCTACCGCTCGGTATCCACATAGTTTACTCTCCTGTCCACTGTAATCCTAAAAAAAAGTTTTCTGTAACATCCTTGGGACTCGCTAATGTTACAGCAGCCTTCATGTACCTGACTCAGTCTATCCTCAATTCTATCAATTTTTCTCAAGAATTTTTACGTCTTTCAGTCTTCAAAAGTCATCAGTTTAAATTTCTATACTGTCTACTCGTATCTCAATTTCTATACTGTCTCCTCATAGTTCATATCTCTCTTGTCTTGTTGTAAACCTCTATATTTCTCCCGTTTCATGGCATTTTTTATCAGGAGAGGGGTTCCATGCTGGTGCTGCATATTCGAGGATGGGACTGATATGTGTTGTATATAGTGACGTAATTGACGTCATGTTTAGGATCCTGAAAGTAAACCTACGAGTTGCTAGACGCTTATTTGCTGCTGAGGTTAATTGTTTGATATGTTCTAAATTGTGCTCACCCCGAGGCCATTCTCCTTGAGGATGATCTGTTGCTTTTGTACCCATGCTTTTACTCTGCTTCCGATCTTTTTTCCTTCTCCGATTTTCACAACTTTGCATTTGCATACATTGAATTCTAATAGCCACTTGTCAGACCATCCTTCCTGTAGCTTTTCCTAGTCTGGAGCTATTTTCACTCCTCACGTCATCCACAAACAGAGATTAACTTGACTAAACTTCCGTCAGAATATGTTGTATTCTCGCTATTTATGTTATTAAGTAAACTATAGCCATAGTTCCCATTTTTATTTGTACCCTCTTATGCTATTCCCCATTCTGTTAAGCACTGGGATAATATAGGAGACGTGCTCACTTGCTGGGATACCTCAGGCAGAGTGGGTAAAGGTCTCACATGGTGGCAGCGGTGGGATAATGATGGGTCCTGGTTGTGATTCCTGCCTTGTCGTGAATGGTCGCAGAAGTGAGCAAGAAAAATGCGACTTTGTGGTCGTGTATTGGTTCAATTGCAAGTACTTGAAGGAATAAAACCCGCTGGAGCTATTTTCTACGCCAGGAAAACCTTACGAGGTTTGGCTCAATGGTTAATTAGCGAGGGTGACTACATGAGCTTGTTTATTTCTAGTAAAGTACAGAAAGGTACTGGAGCCAGATACTAAGGGGAAAAGGTGATAAGGAGGTTTTGCACCAGAGTCATTGTTATTCGTTTCTTCTGCTAGAATTTATTAATTATGCTGATCTGTGTAATTTTTATATTATCTGCTATTGTATTGTAGTAGAATTAAGGGGTTAGGATTAAAACAGTCTAATAACTTAGGACAAATTGTCCTAGTTCTCAGATATTTTAAACTGGGGGAGAAGGGATGATGTGATGTAGTCACAGTGCTGTGAGGTCGACCTAATTAACCACACCTTGCCTTGGCAAAAAGTTGTCAGACACTCCTCTCCGCTTAAGTCTCAGGTCTTTTTGTTCCTGCCTGGCGTCAGGCCGTAACACGTGGGCTACACCTTATGAGAAAGAGAGGTGATGCTTTACTCAGTTGGTGATGACAAAATATAATTTGCGTAGCAAGACGTTGAATAGTGTAATCAGATGATCAAGTAGGATACAGGTGAAGTCCAAGTGAACAGGATGGCAGATACTAACCTCAATGTTAGTGATCTCTCACCAGGATCAAGTGAAGGGTCTAGCAATATGGTTCCAGAGCAGGATTCAGAGATTAATGTTAGTAAGAGTGAAGGCTTGGGTATACATAATTCAGAAAAGGAGAGTTCAGGGACAAATAATACCTCAGAAATGAATATAGGACCCACGGTGACCCCCAGTAGTACCATAAATACCATGGCTCCAGTGGTATATAATACATCTACCACTGATGTTATTTCGGGAGTATCAACTTTACCAACCCGGGATGTTACTAACCCTATACTTTGATACTTTAATAACCCAATTAATGCTGACTATAGTATGTATCCTTATCTTAATTCTGTGCTTCATAGTGTTATGAGTACTCAAGTTATGAGTACTCAAGAAATAGTACTTACCGAGTACTGACCCCTGTGGAACTCCACTCGCCACACTTGTCCATTCCGATACTCTCTTTCTGGACGACAACTTATTGTCTCCTTCTTGTTAGGTTTTCCTTATCCTATTGCAGTGTCTTCCCTGTTATCCCTTTTTGCTCCTCTTGCTTTTTGGTTCTCTTGGTTTTTGCTCCAATCTTTTGTGCGAAACTGAATCGAACTCTTTCTTTCCAAAAAAAAATCAGTCCACCCTCTCTCTCTCTCTCTCTCTTTCTCTCTCTATCTCTCTCTCTTTCTCTCTCTCTCTCTCTCTCTCTCTCTCTCTCTCTCTCTCTCTCTCTCTCTCTCTCTCTCTCTCTCTCTCTCTCTCTCTCTCTCTCTTTCCCTCTATTTTTTTACACAGGGTTTTACAAGGTTAGGTTAAGGATTCCTAACTTTATTTACAAGCTAAGAGCTGTTACCTACATCATCTCATTTGAAACCTTTTTATTTTATGAAACATACAAATATTGAGTAGGATGAAGTTCCAGACTCAAGTGAAGTGAAGTTCTGGAGAAGGGTACAGTCAGAGTGAAGTTGCTGTTTGCTGCCCGTCTTGTTGTGTAATAGATCACTTCTCGCTGTCCTCGGAGTGGAGCCTAGTGTGGCCCTTTGATAATATTGGCCTTGTACATAACAGTAAGACCAACCACATCCCTCCCATGTTGAAAGCTCTGCTGAAATGACAGATTTATCCAGTTGGTTCTGTCGAGAAGTCGCAGATGAGACGGAGGGCAGGCAATCCAAGAAAGGGGAGCATACTCAAGATGTGAGCGAACTTGTGCCTCGTACAGAATCTTGCAACCTCTACTGTCGAGCAGATGGAGGATTCGGCGAAGTGCTGTAAGATTTACAATGTGGTTCTTCATGGTCAGTTTGGAGTCAGATTTCACTCCAAGGATATCAACTTCGTCTCCTGGTACCAATACACTCCGTCATTCTTACCACCACTCCAGCATTACCGTCATGGAGCCTAGAGACCATCATTTGTGTTGCCTCTGGAGAAAATGTTATGTGCCATCGTTTTTCCCAGGCTGATATAGATTACAGTTATATCAGCCTGGGGAAACTTAGAGCAGCTGGCATTTCTTTTTTTGGATAAGTAACAGAGATGAAGGTCACTGGGATGAGATGAAGGTCATTGAAGTAGATATTCCATAGCAATGGCCCCAGCACGCTTCCCTGTGGAACACTTGCACCAACTGGATGTCTCGCTGACCCTGTCCCATTGAGAACTACGCTTAGAGATCTGCCTTTAAGGTAATCACTGAGGAGACATAGTGTAGAGCCTGCAGTTTCCAGTGCTGGCAGCTTTACCAAGAATTACTGGTGCCATACTCAGTCGAAAGCACCAGCAATGTCCAGTGCTAATACACAACTGACTTTGGATTCTTCCAGCGTTTGGTGCCACTTTGTAGAGTGGTTTAACAACAGATCAGGAGGAGAGTAACTTTTTCTGAAACCATATTGACGGTCACAAAGTAATGAGTGGTAATCGATAAACTGTCATCTGTCGTAAGATTGTCTCAAGAATCTTGTCAGTGATTAAGAGGAGTGACAAGGGTCTGTAGTTGCTGATTTCCGCTCTGCTCTTCAATTTGTAAACACGGACTACATTATGCCTCTTTCCACAGATAAGACCATTTACATTGTGCTAGGCAGTGCTGATGCAAGTTAGATGTGCTGCTGGCTTGTGTGCACACATACTCAAGAATCTTGGACTCGACTTATCTGGGTCAGCCTCTCTCTCTCTCTCTCTCTCTCTCTCTCTCTCTCTCTCTCTCTCTCTCTCTCTCTCTCTCTCTCCCTCCCTCCCTCCCTCCCTCCCTCCCCCCTTCCTAGGATTCACAGAACTTATAATCTTTAAAATCCTGCTGCCTGTTACTTTTGAACGTACTTTTTTCCAGGTGTTCCTCTGAATTTATCCTAATAATCTTATATGAAAGTCAGTGACATTGACCTGTATTTTAGTTCTGTCTCTCCATTTTTAAATATCAGGATTTCATTTCCTTTTTTATCAACATCTCTGGCATTTCCTCAATTTCATTTGAGTTTGTGAAGATTGCAGCTTTTGGTTCACACGGTGATAATGCTTCCTCAACCGGAACCCGAAGTGAGAAATTCTCTTCACCCACTGTGAGACAGTATCTGTCTCCCCCGGTAGTTTCTTCTCGTCTTCTCCCACTGTGTGTATTGTGCCTAGTACTCATTGGCGATCTCGTCATTTTAAACTTAAACGTTCAGATAATGCCTCTGTTTCCTCTGTGACTAACTAATTTTTTTTGTTCAACTCCTCGCAGACTTCCTGGTCATTTCTTGTGAGCTCTCCTTCCACCTTCAGTTTATAACCTAATCCTTCACTGTTGCCGTCATTCTGGCGTAGCTCTATACCAACTTGGGTTCAGTTCTGGCTTTCGATGCTTTCTCATTCTCAAGTTGTGGTTGAGCCGCTCTTCGACCCCGAGAGCATTTATTCTTGGCTCCTATGACGTTCTTTGCTTTCTATAGTTTTTCTCTGACCTTGAAATTTTAGCTCTTACCCCTCTACACCTTACCGTAAACCAAGGGCTCACTGTATTATTTGCCATTGCTACTACTGCCACTGGCTATGAATCTCTCCTCCAGACACTTTCCAGGTATATAATGTATCTTTTCACACTCTCTGCAGCATAGGCGCTAGCACCGACAGGTCTCTTGTAGTCCTTGTCTCTACTTCAGAGTCACTTGTGGTAAATATAAGGTTTAGCCTTGTTGGTTCAGTCTTCTCTCTCTCTCTCTCTCTAGTTGTGTTCCTGACATGTTGACAAATGAAGTGTGTGTTAGTTACCAGTTGTCAAAGTGTGTGCGTGTACTTACCTATTTGTGGTTGCAGGGGTCGATTCACAGATCCTGGACCAGTGTGTCTAGTGTGTGTGTGTGTCTAGTGTGTGTGTGTGTCTAGTGTGTGTGTGTGTCTAGTGTGTGTGTGTGTCTAGTGTGTGTGTGTGTCTAGTGTGTGTGTGTGTCTAGTGTGTGTGTGTGTCTAGTGTGTGTGTGTGTCTAGGTGTGTGTGTGTCTAGTGTGTGTGTGTGTCTAGTGTGTGTGTGTGTCTAGTGTGTGTGTGTGTCTAGTGTGTGTGTGTGTCTAGTGTGTGTGTGTGTCTAGTGTGTGTGTGTGTCTAGTGTGTGTGTGTGTCTAGTGTGTGTGTGTGTCTAGTGTGTGTGTGTGTCTAGTGTGTGTGTGTGTCTAGTGTGTGTGTGTGTCTAGTGTGTGTGTGTGTCTAGTGTGTGTGTGTGTCTAGTGTGTGTGTGTGTCTAGTGTGTGTGTGTGTCTAGTGTGTGTGTGTGTCTAGTGTGTGTGTGTGTCTAGTGTGTGTGTGTGTCTAGTGTGTGTGTGTGTCTAGTGTGTGTGTGTCTAGTGTGTGTGTGTCTAGTGTGTGTGTGTGTCTAGTGTGTGTGTGTGTCTAGTGTGTGTGTGTGTCTAGTGTGTGTGTGTGTGTGTGTGTGTGTGCGTGTGTGTGTGTGTGTGCGTGCGTGTGTGTAGTGTGCGTGTGTGTGTGTGTACTCACCTAGTTGTGGTTGCAGGGTCGATTCACAGCTCCTGGCCCCGCCTCTTCACTGGTCGCTACTGGGTCACTCTCCCTGCACCATGAGCTTTATCATACCTCTTCTTAAAGCTATGTATGGAACCTGCCTCCACTACATCACTTCCCAACTATTCCACTTCCCGACCACTCTGTAACTGAAGAAATACTTCCTAACATCCCTGTGATTCATCTGAGTCTTCAACTTCCATCTGTGTCCCCTTGTTGCTGTGTCCCATGTCTGGGACATTCTATCTCTGTCCACCTTGTCAATTCCTCTCAGTATTTTATATGTCGTTATCATGTCCCCCCTATCTCTCCTGTCCTCCAGTGTCGTCAGGTCGATTTCCATTAACTTCTCCTCATAGGACATACCCCTTACCTCCGGGACTAGTCTTGTTGCAAACATTTGCACTTTCTCTAGTTTCTTTACGTGCTTGGCTAGGTGTGTGTTCCAAACTGGTGCTGCATACTCCAATATGGGCCTAACGTACACAGTGTACAGGGTCCTGAACGAATCCTTATTAAGATGTTGGAATGCTGTTCGTAGGTTTGCTAGGCGCCCGTATGCTACAGCAGTTATTTGGTTGATGTGCGCCTCAGGAGATGTGCCTGGTGTTATAATCACCCCCAGATCTTTTTCCTTGAGTGCGGTTTGTAGTCTCTGGACCCCTAGACTGAACTCCGTCTGCGGTCTTCTTTGCCCTTCCCCAACTTCATGACTTTGCGATGGTCGATCCCCATGCCCAGCCCTTCTAGGGCATGGCATGCTGCAGATGGGAGCTTGCTCCCATCTGCAGCTCGTAAGCCTGCCCTTCCCATTAGGGAAGGTGGCAGACCAGAGAGGCCTAGTATCTATCTACCTCCATGTCTTGTGCTGGTGGGGAAGGTGGCTAGGCCTGGGTCCAGTTGGTCCTGCCGATGAGGGGTATCCCCTCCCATGGGAGATGTAGGTCTCTGACACTCCCACGCCAGGGAGCCGGAGCCGGGTCGCCATCTGGTAAAGACCCAGGCCGGGAGAATTCCCGGTGAATCAACACCTTCATGACTTTGCACTTGGTGGGGTTGAACTCCAGGAGCCAATTGCTGGACCTGGCTTGCAGATTGTCCAGGTCCCTTTGTAGTTCTGCCTGGTCCTCGTCTGCGCCCGTGTGTGTACTCTTCTAGTTGTACTCGCCTAGTTGTGGTTTCAGAGGTCGATTCACAGGTAGCACAGCTCCTGGAGCCGCCTCTTCACTCATTGCTACTAGGTCCTCTCTCTCCCTGCTCCATGAGCTTTATCAAACCTCGTCTTAAAACTATGTATGGTTCCTGCATCCACTACGTCACTTTCTAGGCTATTCCACTTCCTGACAACTCTATGACTGAAGAAATACTTCCTAACATCTCTTTGACTCATAGGAGTCTTCAACTTCCAACTGTGACCCCCTGTTTCTGTGTCCCCTCTCTGGAACATCTTGTCTCTGTCCACCTTATCTATTCCTCGCAGTATTTTATATGTCGTTATCATGTCTCCCCTAACCCTCCTGTCCACTAGTGTCGTCAGGCCGATTTCCCTTAACCTTTCTTCGTAGGATAATCCCCTTAGCTCTGGGACTAGTCTTGTTGCAAACCTTTGCACTTTCTCTAATTTCTTGACGTGCTTGACCAGGTGTGGGTTCCAAACTGGTGCTGCATACTCCAGTATGGGCCTGACGTATATGGTGTGCAGAGTCTTGAATGATTCCTTAGTGAGGTATTGGAATGCTATTCTTAGGTTTGCCAGCCGCTCGTATGCTGCAGAAGTTATCTGATTGATGTGTGCCTCAGGAGATGTGCTCGGTATTATACTCACTCCAAGATCTTTTTTCTTGAGTGAGGTTTGCAGTCTTTGTCCACCTAGATTATACTCTGTCTGCGGTCTTCTTTGCCTTTCCCCGATCTTCATGACTTTACATTTGGCAGGGTTAAATTCAAGGAGCCATTTACTGGACCATACTTGTAGCCTGTCTAGGTCTCTTTGTAGTCCTGCCTGATCCTCAACTGATTTAATTCTTCTCATTAACTTCACATCATCAGCAAACAGGGACACTTCTGAGTCTATCCCTTCCGTTATGTCATTCACATATACCAAAAACAGTACAGGTTCTAGGACTGACCCTTGTGGAACCACCCCACTCGTCACAGGGGCCCACTCTGACACCTCGTCACGTACCATGACTCGTTGTTGCCTCCCTGTCAGATATTCTCTGATCCATTGCAGTGCCTTTCCTGTTACGTGTGCCTGATCCTCTAGCTTTTGCATTAACCTCTTGTGAGGAACTGTGTCGAACGCCTTCTCGCAGTCCAAGAAAATGTCTTGCTTCTGCTACCTTGTCATAAAACTCCAGTAGGTTTGTGACACAGGATTTTCCTTCCCTGAAACCGTGCTGGTTGTCGTTTATAAGCTTGTTTCTTTCTAGGTGTTCCACCACTCTCCTCCTATTGACCTCCATGACTTTGCATACTATACACGTCAGAGACACAGGTCAGTAGTTTAATGCCTCGTGTCTGTCTTCTTTCTTAAAAATTGGGACTACATTTGCCATCTTCCACACCTCAGGTAGTTGCCCAGTTTCAATGGATGTGTTGAAGATTTTTGTTAGTGGCACACTTAACATCTCTGCTCCCACTCTAAGGACCCACGGAGAAATGTTGTCAGGTCCCACCGCTTTTGAGGTATCGAGTTCACATAGCAGCTTCTTCACCTCCTCCTCGGTTGTGTGTATTTCATCCAGCACTTGTTGGTATACCTCCCTATTCTGAATTCCTGGAGTCCTTCCTGTCTCCTCTGTAAATACTTCTTTAAATCTCATGTTGAGCTCCTCACATACCTCTTGGTCGTTTCTTGTGAACTCCCCACCTTCCTTCCTCAGCCTGATTACCTGGATCTTGACTGTTGTTTTCCTCCTGATGTGGCTATAAAACAGCTTCGGGTCAGACTTGACTTTTGATGCTATGTCATTTTCGTATTGTCGCTGAGCATCCCTTCTTACCTGTGCATATTCGTTTCTGGCTCTTCTGCTAATCTCTTTATTTTCCTAGGTCCTTTGTCTTCTGTACTTTTTCCATTCTCTAGTGCACTTAGTCTTTGCCTCCCTACACCTTTGGGTGAACCAAGGAGTCGTTCTGTTCTTCCCATTACTTGTGTTTCCCTTGGGGACAAACCTCTCCTCTGACTCTTTGCATTTGGTTGTCACATATTCCATCATTCAGATCAGATCATTTTGACCAGAGCTTTGGTAAGATGGGGAAGGAAGAAGGATAGGTAAGGATGGAAATTGGGAAAAATAGGGAGTGTGTGTGGAGGAAGGATAAAAAAGGTAAGTGGCCCAACCACTTTGGTGCATAATATATGTGTTTAGTGGTATATCAAGGTAATATATCAAAAAGGGGCATAACATTTGCCCAACAGTGTCACACAGATATAACAAAGTTATAGTTGCATGACTCTGTATCGGCAAAGGGTATATACTAAGTGCATTTTTTTTTTTTTTTTTTTTCCCCATTTTTTCATTTCTTTTACTGGTTTTCCTGCCAATTCTCTCTCCCACTGAATGCCTTGTAGGAAGTTCCTCATGCCTGTGTAGTCCCCCCTTTTGTAGTTTCGTTTCTCCCTTCCTATTCCTGCTCTCCTCTCCACTTGTAGCTCAACTATACAATCAAAACACAGAACCAAATGATCACTAACTCCAAGGGGCCTTTCATACGTGATATCCTCGATGTCCGAACTACTCAATGTGAATACTCGGTCCAGTCTTCCTGGATCATCCTCACCTCTCTCTCTGGTAGTGTCTCTAACATGATGATGCATGAGGTTTTCCAGTACCACATCCATCATCTTGGCTCTCCATGATTCAGGACCCCTGTGGGTCTCCAGGTTTTCCCAATCAATCTCCTTGTGATTGAAATCACCCATAACTAGTAACTTTGCTCTCCCCATGTGGGCTCTTCTGGCCACCTCGGCTAGTGTTTCTACCATTGCTTGTATTCTTCTCTTGGCCTTCTGCAGTTATGTGGCGGGTTGCACATTACAGCAATTACCACCTTATGGCCCTCAGACTGAATTGTTCCTACTATGTAGTCCCTTTCGCCCATTCCATCCATTCCTTCCACTTCCTCAAATCCCCACCGGTTCTTAATGAGCAGTGCAACCCCCCCCCTCTGCTCCCTCTATCTTTCCTTAGGATTTGATATCTGGGTGGAAAGATTGCATCTGTTATCATCCTGGTGAGTTTCGTTTCTGTGAGTGCTATTATGTCTGGGGATGTCTCCTTTATTCTTTCATGCCACTCCTCACATTTATTTGTTATACCATCTGAATTTGTATACCAAACCTTCAACTTCTTTTCTAATACCGTAGTCTGAGGGGTACATTGGGGTTGGGAAAGTGGGAGACCTGATGAGGAACTATGGGTGGTTGGTGTGAAGGTGGAGTTTGTAATGAGGTGGGTGGAAGCATTGCGTATGGCATGTGTGTTTTGGGTTAGATTATTTGGTTGCATTGGGGTTGTCCAGGTTTTGGGACATCTGAAGATGATTGTATTTGAGCTTCCTCCTGAGTCTGGGTTCTCTTGTCCATCTCTCTCTCATCCTGTGTGTGTGTACTCACCTAATGATACTCACCTAATTGTGGTTGCAGGGGTCGAGACTCAGCTCCTGGCCCCGCCTCTTCGCTGTCTGCTACTGGGTCTCTGCTCTCCCTGCTCCACGAGCATTATCATACCTTGTCTTAAAACTATGTGTGGTTCCCGCCTCCACTATATCGTTCGCTAGACTATTCCACTTCCTGACTACTCTGTGGCTGAAGAAATGCTTCCTAACATCCTTTTGACTCATCTGAGTCTTCAGCTTCCAGTTGTGCCCCCTTGTTTCTGTGTTCCCTCTCTTGAACATTCTGTCACTAACCACCTTGTCGATTCCCCGCAGTATTTAGTATGTCGTTATCATGTCTCCTCTAACCCTTCTGTCCTCCAGTGTTGTTAGTCCTATTTCCCTCAACCTTTCTTCATAGGATAGTCCTCTGAGTTGTGGAACTAGCTTTGTCGCAAACCTTTGCACTTTCTCTAGTTTCTTGGTGTGCTTGACAAGATGTGGGTTCCAGACTGGTGCTGCATACTCTAATATAGGCCTAACGTACACGGTGTACAGTGTCTTGAACGATTCCTTGTTAAGGTAACGGAACGCTAATCTTAGGTTTGCCAGTCGCCCATATGCTGCCGCAGTTATCTGGTTGATGTGTGCCTCCAGAGACGTGCTTGGCGTTATACTCACCCCAAGGTCTTTCTCCTTTGACGAGGTCTGCAGCCTTTGTCCACCTAGCCTGTACTCTGTCAGCGGTCTTCTTTGCCCTTCTCCGATCTTCATGACATTGCATTTGGTGGTTTTAAGTTCGAGAAGCCAGTTGCTAGACCAGGTCTGTTTGAAGTCCTGCTTGGTCCTCTTCCGATGTGATTCTCCTCATTATTTTCACATCATCTGCGAACAGAGACACTTCTGAGTCTATCCCGTCCGTTATGTCATTTACATATACCAAGAATAACACTGGTCCTAGGACTGACCCCTGCGGTACACCGCTCGTCACAGGCGCCCACTGTTATACCTCATCACGCACCATAACCCGTTTTTGCCTCTCTGTGAGGTATTCCCTGATCCATTCCAGTGTCCTTCCTGTTATCCATGCCTGTTCTTTAATCATCTTTACTAATCTCATATGAGGAACTGTGTTGAAGGCCTTCCTGCAGTCCAGGTGCTGTGGGGCGCTGTGGGGAATTAAGAGAGATTGTCTATCTGGGTCACCGCCACTTGCAAAAAACAATCTCCCGGGGAGATGACCGACTAGTATAATTTTACCGCAGTCACTCCCTTGAGGTATGTGAGAAAACTTGAGCCACCCTGGTCACTAAGATGGCTTCCTTCGATAATTTCACACCCTCTGAACCCACTCACACTAGACCAGTGGAAAAAAATCTGAATAGATAATAAGAATAATTATGGTATTGTTAATTTTAAGTGGACTGTATGGTTTTAGATATAAGATATAGGACTGATTGAGGAGAAGGAGAGAGCACAATTAATTAATATTCACTCGCCCTTTATCTGCGTCTTAGGTGTTCACTGGAGACCCTTATCATTCCCACCGCAGACACACACTATCTCAACATACCTACTATTGCTGTATAACCCCTGTGGTTTAGCGCTTCTATTTGATTATAATAATAATCAACATACCTACTGGCCAGATGGTAACTAAGACAGTGTACATAAATACGGTGGTGTTGGGTGTGTGTGTGTACTCACCTAATTGTGGTTGCAGGGGTCGAGACTCAGCTCCTGGCCCCGCTTCTTCGCTGTCCGCTACTGGGTCTCTGCTCTCCCTGCTCCATGAGCTTTATCATACCTCGTCTTAAAACTATGTATGGTTCCTGCCTCCACTATATCTTTCTCTAGACTATTCCACTTCCTGACTACTCTGTGGCTGAAGAAATGCTTCCTAACATCCCTTTGACTCATCTGAGTCTTCAGCTTCCAGTTGTGTCCCCTTGTTTCTGTGTTCCCTCTCTAAAACAACCTGTCACTGTCTACCTTGTCGATTCCCCGCAGTATTTTGTATGTCGTTATCATGTCTCCTCTGACCCTTCTTTCCTCCAGTGTTGTTAGTCCTATTTCCCTCAACCTATCCTCATAGGACAAACCCCTGAGTTGTGGAACTAATCTTGTCGCAAACCTTTGCACTTTCTCTAGTTTCTTTACGTGCTTGACCAGGTGTGGGTTCCAGACTGGTGCTGCATATTCTGGTATGGGCCTGACGTACACGGTGTACAGTGTCTTGAACGATTCCTTGTTAAGGTAACGGAACGCTAATCTTAGGTTTGCCAGTCGCCCATATGCTGCTGCAGTTATCTGGTTGATGTGTGCCTCCGGAGACGTGCTTGGCGTTATACTCACCCCAAGGTCTTTCTCCTTTGCCGAGGTTTGTAGCCTTTTCCCGCCTAGCCTGTACTCTGTCAGCGGTCTTCTTTACCCTTCTCCGATCTTCATGACTTTGCATTTGGTGGGATTGAATTCGAGAAGCCAGTTGCTAGACCAGATGTCAAGCTTGTCCAGGTCTGTTTGAAGTCCTGCTTGGTCCTCTTCCGATGTGATTCTCCTCATTAATTTCACATCACCTGCGAACAGAGACACTTCTGAGTCTATCCCATCCGTCATGTCATTTACATATACCAAGAATAACACTGGTCCTAGGACTGACCCCTGCGGTACGCCGCTCGTCACAGGCGACCACTGTGATACCTCATCATGCACCATGACCCGTTGTTGCCTCCCTGTGAGGTATTCCCTTATCCATTCCTGTGCCCTTCCTGTTATACATGCTTGTTTTTCCAACTTCTTTACTAATCTCATGTGAGGAACTGTGTTGAAGGCCTTCCTGCAGTCCAGGAAAATGCAATCAGCCCACCCTTCTCTCTCTTGCCTTACCTCTGTTACTTTATCATAGAACTCTAGGAGGTTTGTTACACAGGATTTGCCTTTCCAGAATCCGTGCTGTCTGGTGTTTATTATCCTGTTCACCTCGAGGTGCTCCACCATTCTTTTCCTGATGATTTTCTCCAGGACTTTGCACACTATACATGTAAGTGACACTGGTCTATACTTTAGTGCCTCTTTTCTGTCTCCTTTTTTAAAGATGGGGACTACATTGGCCTTCTTCCATACCTCAGGTATCTGCCCATTTTCGAGGGATGTGTTGAATATTATGGTAAGTGGAACACTCAGTACCTCAGCTCCTTCCCGAAGAACCCACGGGGAGATATTGTCCGGACCCATCGCCTTTGAGGTATCAAGGTCACTGAGTAACTGCTTCACCTCCTCCTCAGTTGTGTGTATGCCTTCTAGCACTTGATACACCCCTTGTTGGTGATGCACCCCGTCCTGTCTACCCAGCTGCCTTCCTTCCTCCACTGTGAATACTTCCTTAAACCTCAAGTTGAGCTCCTCACATACCTCTTGATCATTACTTGTGAGTTCCTAATCTTCTCTCCTCAGCCTTATCACCTGGTCTTTAACTGTTGTCTTCCTTCTGATGTGACAGTACATCAGTTTCGGGTCGGACTTAACTTTCGATGCTATGTCGTTTTCGTACTGTTTCTGGGCCTCCCTCCGTACCTGTGCATACTCGTTTCTAGCTCTTCTACTAATCTCTTTGTTTACTTGGGTTCTTTGCCTTCTGTACCTTTTCCATTCTCTGACACTCTGAGTCTTTGCCTCCCTGCACCTTTGGGTAAACCAGGGGCTCTTTCTGGCCTTCCTGTTTAATCTCTTTCCTCTGGGTATAAACCGTTCCTCTGCCTCCTTGCACTTTGCCCTTACGTATTCCATCATTTCATTTATTGTCTGTCCGTCCATTTCCCTTTCCCACTGAACCTCCTGCAGGAAATTCCTCATGCCTGTGTAGTTTCCTCTTTTAAAATCTGGTTTGTCTCTTTCGGTACCATTTTCCCTCTCCACCTGTAGCTCTACAATGTACTCAAAGCTCAGCACTATATGGTCACTGGCTCCCAATGGGCTCTCGTGTGTTATGTCTTCAATTCTGAGCTGTTCAGGGTGAATACAAGGTCCAGTCTTGCTGGTTCATCTTCTCCTCTCACTCTGGTCGTGTCCCTGACATGTTGGTGCATCAGGGTTTCCAGTACCGCATCCATCATCTTGGCTCTCCAAGTTTCTGGACCCCCACGTGGATCTTAGTTCTCCCAGTCGATCTCCCTGTGGTTGAAATCGCCCATGACCAGTAGCTTCGCTCTGCTCATGTGCGCTTTTCTTGCCACCTCTGCCAGAGTGTCCACCATTGCTCTGTTGTTCTCATCATATTCCTCACCTGGCCTCCTGCAGTTCTGTGGTGGGTTATACATCACTGCAATGATTATCTTGTGCTCCCCAGACTGGATGGTACCTACTATGAAGTCCCTTTCTCTACACGCCTCCATTCCTTCCATTTCCTCGAATCTCCAATGGTTCCTTACAAGCAGTGTGACCCCTCCTCCCCCTCTGCTGCTCCTATCTTTCCTCAGGATCTGATATCCCTGTGGGAAGATTGCATCTGATACTGTCTCATTTAGTTTAGTTTCTGTGACAGCTGTCTGGGGACACCTCACCTATTCTTTCATTCCACTCTTCATACTTATTCGTAATTCCATCCGCGTTTGTGTACCAAACCTTCAACCTTGTTTCCAATACTGTGTCCCTGGGGAGATCTTGGTGGGTTGGGGTGTGTGGGTGGGGTGCCCATAGGGGGTAGCAGCATTGATGGGGGGATTGTATGGTTGGGGTATGGGTTGGTGGGGTGGAGTTTGTGGTGGGGGTGGGGGGTAGCTGTGATGGTGGGTTTTGGGTTGCTGGGGTGGGGACAGGGGGACTGATGAGTGTGTGGGGTGTTAAAGTGTATGGTTGTCGTGGGGTTTTTGTGATTTGAGGCCCACCGTGGGTACTTCCAGTGTGTGTTTGTCCTGCTTGGGCTTGGTGTCCTCCATATCTCGCTCTCTCCTCTCTCTCCTCTCTTCGCCTTCTTATCTGCTCCTTCCGGGCCTCCCTTTCTTCCTGGGTTCTGTCCCGATCTAGGTATACATTCCTGTACCCCTGATTCGTCCTCAGCCGTGCTTTCTCTTGCAGGATCGTGGTGCGGGCTGATTCTGCTTTGAAGATTACATTGAGAGGTCGATTTCTTCCCCGTGTGTACCACCCGATTCTCCGAAAATTTGTCACTTGGGACGTGTCTCCCCCTATTGCTAGCATGATACCTTCGATTCTTTCTTTCTCCTCCTGTTTTCTTCTGTCGTGGGTGTCCCCTTCGACTTCCTTCAGGCCATAGATAAAGATCGACTTCTCCCTTTCCTCCTCCCAATGTGTCTCCCATTGCCTCATCAGAGATGCATTAGCCTCTCCCGGTGCTGTCATGGTTGTATCCCCCGTGTTCCTTTGTGTGTCCGGCCTGCTCATACGTCCCTGTCTGCTGCAGCGTGTTGTTGGGGTCTCCGCGTTTAGTGTGTCTGCTGCTTTGTCTACCCTCTCATGTGTTGTTACTGTGCTCTCATTCATTGTTACTGTGGTGCTCTTCTTGTCCCTGTCTGCTTCTTCTATGTCTCTCTCGTGTGTTGTTAGTGTCCTGCTCATCTTGCTTCGGGCCCCACTTGTGTCTGCAAGTGCCTGTGCATACAAGAGTTCTCCTTTTTTCTCCTCATTCCCTTTGGCTGTGTCTGGTGAACAAGCTCCGAGCGCCGTTTCTGGCCAGGTACTTTTGTCTCTAATCTGTGTCATTCCCTGCAGCTTCACTTCTAAGATCCGGATCTTGGCTTCTGCTTTTTTGACTTGCATTTCCCATTTTCTACTCTCCTCAGCTATCCTCTTCTCCATTCCCTCGCTGATCACCAATATCTTCCTCTCCCATTCCTTTTCCCTTTTTTTTTTTTTTTTTTTCTCCTGGTGTCTGCCTCACTTACTGCCTCTGGTTCCTGGTGTCTGCCTAAATTACTGCCTCTGGTTCCTGGTGTCTGCCTAAATTACTGCCTCTGATTCCTGGTGTCTGCCTAAATTACTGCCTCTGGTTCCTGGTGTCTGCCTCACTGCCTCTGGTTCCTGGTGTCTGCCTTACTTACTGCCTCTGGTTCCTGGTGTCTGCCTCACTTACTGCCTCTCGTTCCTGGTGTCTGCCTCACTCACTGCCTCTGGTTCCATGTGTCTGCCTCACTTACTGCCTCTGGTTCCTGGTGTCTGCCTCACTCACTGCCTCTGGTTCTGGTGTCTGCCTAACTTACTACCTCTGATTCCTGGTGTCTGCCTCACTCACTGCCTCTGATTCCTGGTGTCTGCCTCACTTACTGCCTCTGGTTCCTGGTGTCTGCCTAACTTACTGCCTCTGGTTCCTGGTGTCTGCCTCACTTACTGCCTCTGGTTCCTGGTGTCTGCCTAACTTACTGCCTCTGATTCCTGGTGTCTGCCTAACTTACTGCCTCTGGTTCCTGGTGTCTGCCTCACATACTGCCTCTGGTTCCTGGTGTCTGCCTCACTTACTGCCTCTGGTTCCTGGTGTCTGCCTCACTTACTGCCTCTGATTCCTGGTGTCTGCCTCACTTACTGCCTCTGGTTCCTGGTGTCTGCCTAACTTACTGCCTCTGGTTCCTGGTGTCTGCCTAACTTACTGCCTCTGGTTCCTGGTGTCTGCCTCACTTACTGCCTCTGATTCCTGGTGTCTGCCTCACTTACTGCCTCTGGTTCCTGGTGTCTGCCTAACTTACTGCCTCTGGTTCCTGGTGTCTGCCTAACCTACTTCCTCTGGTTCCTGGTGTCTGCCTCACTTACTACCTCTGGTTCCTGGTGTCTGCCTCTCTTACTGTCTCTGGTTCCTGGTGTCTGCCTCACTGCCTCTGTTTTATGGTGTCTGCCTCACTTACTGCCTCTGGTTCCTGGTGTCTGCCTACTTACTGCCTCTGGTTCCTGGTGTCTGCCCTCATTTTGCTTCTGGTTCCTGGTGTCTGCCTCACTGCCTCTGGTTCCTGGTGTCTGCCTCACTTACTGCCTCTGGTTCCTGGTGTCTGCCTCACTTCTGCCTCTGGTTCCTGGTGTCTGCCTCACTTACTGCCTCTGGTTCCTGGTGTCTGCCTCACTTACTGCCTCTGGTTCCTGGTGTCTGCCTCACTTACTGTCTCTGGTTCCTGGTGTCTGCCTCACTCCTCTGGTTCCTGGTGTCTGCCTCACTTACTGCCTCTGGTTCCTGTGTCTGCCTCCTTACTGCCTCTGTTCCTGTGTCTGCCTCACTTACTGCCTCTGGTTCCTGGTGTCTGCCTCACTTACTGCTCTGGTTCCTGGTGTCTGCCTCACTTACTGCCTCTGGTTCCTGGTGTCTGCCTCAATTACTGCCTCTGGTTCCTGGTGTCTCCTCACTTCTGCCTCTGGTTCCTGGTGTCTGCCTCACTTACTGCCTCTGGTTCCTGGTGTCTGCCTTCTTACTGCCTCTGATTCCTGGTGTCTGCCTCACTTACTGCCTCTGGTTCCTGGTGTCTGCCTCACTTACTGCCTCTGTTCCTGGTGTCTGCCTACTCACTGCCTCTGGTTCCTGGTGTCTGCCTCCTTACTGCCTCTGGTTCCTGGTGTCTGCCTCACTCACTGCCTCTGGTTCCTGGTCCCACTGCCTCTGGTCCTGGTGTCTGCCTAACTTACTGCCTCTGATTCCTGTGTCTCCTCACTCCTGCCTCTGATTCCTGGTGTCTGCCTCACTTACTGCCTCTGGTTCCTGGTGTCTGCCTAACTTACTGCCTCTGGTTCCTGGTGTCTGCCTCACTTACTGCCTCTGGTTCCTGGTGTTGCCTAACTTACTGCCTCTGTTCCTGGTGTCTGCCTAACTTACTGCCTCTGGTTCTGTGTCTGCCTCACTACTGCCTCTGGTTCCTGGTGTCTGCCCACTTACTGCCTCTGGTTCCTGGTGTCTGCCTCCTTACGCCTCTGATTCCTGGTGTCTGCCTCACTTACTGCCTCTGGTTCCTGGTGTCTGCTACTTACTGCCTCTGGTTCCTGGTGTCTGCCTAACACTGCCTCTGGTTCCTGGTGTCGCCTCCTGCCTCTGGTCCTGTGTCTCTCACTTACTGCCTCTGGTTCCTGGTGTCTGCCTCACTTACGCCTCTGTTCCTGGTGTCTGCCTCACTACTGCCTCTGATTCCTGGTGTCTGCCTCACTTACTGCCTCTGGTTCTGGTGTCTGCCTACTTACCCTCTGTTCCTGGTGTCTGCCTCTCTGCTCTGGTTCTGTCTCCTCCTTCTGCTCTGGTTCTGTTTCCTATTCCTGGATGTCTGCCTCACTTACTGCCTCTGGTTCCTGGTGTCTGCCTCACTTACTGCCTCTGGTTCCTGGTGTCTGCCTCACTTACTGCCTCTGGTTCCTGGGGTCGCCTTTCTGCCTCTGTTCCTGGTTCTGCTACTGCCTCTGGTTCCTGGTGTCTGCCTCACTTTCTGCCTCTGATTCCTGGTGTCTGCCTCACTTACTGCCTCTGGTTCCTGGTGTCTGCCTCACTTACTGCCTCTGATTCCTGGTGTCTGCCTCACTTACTGCCTCTGGTTCCTGGTGTCTGCCTAACTTACTGCCTCTGGTTCCTGGTGTCTGCCTAACCTACTTCCTCTGGTTCCTGGTGTCTGCCTCACTTACTACCTCTGGTTCCTGGTGTCTGCCTCTCTTACTGTCTCTGGTTCCTGGTGTCTGCCTCACTGCCTCTGTTTTATGGTGTCTGCCTCACTTACTGCCTCTGGTTCCTGGTGTCTGCCTAACTTACTGCCTCTGGTTCCTGGTGTCTGCCTCAATTATTGCTTCTGGTTCCTGGTGTCTGCCTCACTGCCTCTGGTTCCTGGTGTCTGCCTCACTTACTGCCTCTGGTTCCTGGTGTCTGCCTCACTTACTGCCTCTGGTTCCTGGTGTCTGCCTCACTTACTGCCTCTGGTTCCTGGTGTCTGCCTCACTTACTGCCTCTGGTTCCTGGTGTCTGCCTCACTTACTGCCTCTGGTTCCTGGTGTCTGCCTCACTGCCTCTGGTTCCTGGTGTCTGCCTCACTTACTGTCTCTGTTCCTGGTGTCTGCCTCACTGCCTCTGGTTCCTGGTGTCTGCCTCACTTACTGCCTCTGGTTCCTGGTGTCTGCCTCACTTACTGCCTCTTGTTCCTGGTGTCTGCCTCACTTACTGCCTCTGGTTCCTGGTGTCTGCCTCACTTACTGTCTCTGGTTCCTGGTGTCTGCCTCACTTACTGCCTCTGGTTCCTGGTGTCTGCCTCACTTACTGCCTCTGGTTCCTGGTGTCTGCCTCACTTACTGCCTCTGGTTCCTGGTGTCTGCCTCACTTACTGCCTCTGGTTCCTGGTGTCTGCCTACTTACTGCCTCTGGTTCCTGGTGTCTGCCTCACTTACTGCCTCTCGTTCCTGGTGTCTGCCTCACTCACTGCCTCTGGTTCCTGGTGTCTGCCTCACTTACTGCCTCTGGTTCCTGGTGTCTGCCTCACTCACTGCCTCTGGTTCCTGGTCACTCACTGCCTCTGGTCCTGGTGTCTGCCTAACTTACTACCTCTGATTCCTGGTGTCTGCCTCACTCACTGCCTCTGATTCCTGGTGTCTGCCTCACTTACTGCCTCTGGTTCCTGGTGTCTGCCTAACTTACTGCCTCTGGTTCCTGGTGTCTGCCTCACTTACTGCCTCTGGTTCCTGGTGTCTGCCTAACTTACTGCCTCTGATTCCTGGTGTCTGCCTAACTTACTGCCTCTGGTTCCTGGTGTCTGCCTCACTTACTGCCTCTGGTTCCTGGTGTCTGCCTCACTTACTGCCTCTGGTTCCTGGTGTCTGCCTACTTACTGCCTCTGGTTCCTGGTGTCTGCCTACTTACTGCCTCTGGTTCCTGGTGTCTGCCTCACTTACTGCCTCTGGTTCCTGGTGTCATGCCCTCACTCTACTGCCTCTGGTTCCTGGTGTCTGCCTCACTTACTGCCTCTGGTTCCTGGTGTCTGCCTCACTTACTGCCTCTGGTTCCTGGTGTCTGCCTCACTTCTGCCTCTGTTCCTGGTGTCTGCCTCACTTACTGCCTCTGGTTCCTGGTGTCTGCTCTCATCTTCGCCTCTGATTCCTGGTGTCTGCCTCACTTACTGCCTCTGGTTCCTGGTGTCTGCCTAACTTACTGCCTCTGGTTCCTGGTGTCTGCCTCAAATTACTGCCTCTGGTTCCTGGTGTCTGCCTTACTTACTGCCTCTGGTTCCTGGTGTCTGCCTCTTACTGCCTCTGGTTCCTGGTGTCTGCCTCACTGCCTCTGTTCCTGGTGTCTGCCTCACTTACTGCCTCTGGTTCCTGGTGTCTGCCTCACTTACTGCCTCTGGTTCCTGGTGTCTGCCTCACTTACTGTCTCTGGTTCCTGGTGTCTGCCTCACTGCCTCTGGTTCCTGGTGTCTGCCTCACTTACTGCCTCTGGTTCCTGGTGTCTGCCTCACTTACTGCCTCTGGTTCCTGGTGTCTGCCTCACTTACTGCCTCTGGTTCCTGGTGTCTGCCTCACTTACTGCCTCTGGTTCCTGGTGTCTGCCTTACTTACTGCCTCTGGTTCCTGGTGTCTGCCTCACTTACTGCCTCTGGTTCCTGGTGTCTGCCTCACTTACTGCCTCTGGTTCCTGGTGTCTGCCTCACTTACTGCCTCTGGTTCCTGGTGTCTGCCTCACTTACTGCCTCTGGTTCCTGGTGTCTGCCTCACTTACTGCCTCTGGTTCCTGGTGTCTGCCTAACATACTGCCTCTGGTCCCTGGTGCCAGCCTCACTTACTGCCTCTGGTCCCTGGTGCCAGCCTCACTTACTGCCTCTGGTCCCTGGTGCCAGCCTCACTTACTGCCTCTCGTAGTTGATGCCAATACCTTGTACCCGGTAGTTAAGAATCACTTTCTACAAACAATGCATCAAAGTACTACGTACTTTGTACAAAGTACTACGTACTTTGATGCATTTACCTATTCGTGCATTTACATATTCGATGCATTTACCTATTCGTGCATTTACCTATTCGTGCCGAATAGGTAAATGCATCAAAGTACGTAGTATTTTGATGCATTTTGTGTAATAAGTGATTCTTAACTACCGGGTACAAGGTATTGGCATCAACTACCTCTATGTAGTTAGCTGTGATTCTCTCTTAACTACCTGGTACTTCCCTGTATTCTGTCTCAATTTCATTCCATGAATACTTTCAGCACTTATAAAAATTCTTCGTATCTGAGAGTGAGAGACACTGGCAGGGAGGGAAGAGGCGAGAGAGACAGGGAGAGAAGGAAGAGGCAAGAGAGACAAGGAGAGGGAAGAGGTGAGAGAAACAGGGAGAGAGGGAAGAGGTGAGAGAAACAGGGAGAGAGGGAAGAGGTGAGAGAAACAGGGAGAGAGGGAAGAGGTGAGAGAAACAGGGAGAGAGGGAAGAGGTGAGAGAAACAGGGAGACAGGGAAGAGGTGAGAGAAACAGGGAGACAGTGAGAGACAGATAGAGGGGCAGAGGAAGAGAGGAGCAGAGAGTGAGAGAGCAGAGAGAGGGACAGAGAGAGAGAGAACCGTATTCCATTTTAAAAGAAAGTTTATTAAACGCTTCAGAAAAGTGAAGATGGTGTGATAATAACAAGAGATAACGATTTTTGAAAGTGAAGTGAAGAGTGAGGAAGGGAAGGATGAGGAGAGGCGAGGGAAGGGAAGGCTGAGAAGGCGAGGCGAGGGAAGGGAAGGCTGAGGAGAGGCGAGGGAAGGGAAGGCTGAGGAGAGGCGAGGGAAGGGAAGGCTGAGGAGGCGAGGGAAGGGAAGGCTGAGGAGGCGAGGGAAGGGAAGGCTGAGGAGGCGAGGGAAGGGAAGGCTGAGGAGGCGAGGGAAGGGAAGGCTGAGGAGGCGAGGCGAGGCGAGGGAAGGGAAGACTGGGGAGGCGAGGCGAGGGAAGGGAAGGCTGATGAGGCGAGGCGAGGGAAGGGAAGGTTGAGGAGGCGAGGCGAGGGAAGGGAAGGCTGAGGAGGAGAGGCGAGGGAAGGGAAGGCTGGGGAGGTGAGGCGAGGGAAGGGGAAGGCTGAGGAGGCGAGGCGAGGGAAGGAAGGCTGAGGAGGCGAGGGAAGGAAGGCTGAGGAGGCGAGGGAAGGGAAGGCTGAGGAGGCGAGGCGAGGGAAGGGAAGGGTGAGGAGGCGAGGGAAGTGAAGGGAAGGCTGAGGAGGTGAGGCGAGGGAAGGGAAGGGAAAGGAAGGCGAGGCGATGGAATGGAAGGAAAGGCGAGGCGATGGAAGGAAGGCTGGGGAGGCGAGGCGAGGGAAGGAAGGCTGGGGAGGGAGGCGAGGCGAGGCGAGGGAAGGGAAGGGAAGGCGAGGCGATGGAAGGGAATGCTGGGGAGGCGAGGCGATGGAAGGGAAGGCTGGGAAGGCGAGGCCAGGGAATGGAAGGCTGGGAAGGCGAGGCCAGGGAAGGGAAGGCTGGGGAGGCGAGGCCAGGGAAGGGAAGGCTGGGGAGGCGAGGCCAGGGAAGGGAAGGCTGGGGAGGCGAGGCCAGGGAAGGGAAGGCTGGGAAGGCGAGGCGATGGAAGGGAAGGGAAGGCGAGGCGATGGAAGGAAGGCTGGGGAGGCGAGGCGAGGGAAGGGAAGGCTGGGGAGGGAGGCGAGGCGAGGGAAGGCTGGGAAGGCAAGGCGATGGAAGGGAAGGCTTTGGAGGCGAGGCGATGGAAGGGAAGGCTAGGAAGGCGAGGCCAGGGAAGGGAAGGCTGGGAAGGCGAGGCGATGGAAGGGAAGGCTGTGAAAACGAGGCCAGGGAAGGGAAGGCTTGGAAGGCGAGGCTAGGGAAGGGAAGGCTGGGGAGGCGAGGCCAGGGAAGGAAGGCTGGGGAGGCGAGGCCAGGGAAGGGAAGGCTGGGAAGGCGAGGCGATGGAAGGGAAGGGAAGGGAAGGCGAGGCGATGGAAGTGAAGGCTGGGGAGGCGAGGCGAGGGAAGGGAAGGCTGGGAAGGCGAGGCGAGGGAAGGGAAGGCTGGGAAGGCGAGGCGAGGGAAGGGAAGGCTGGGAGGCGAGGCCAGGGAAGGGAAGGCTGAGGAGGCGAGGCCAGGGAAGGGAAGACTGGGGAGGTGAGGGAGGGAAGGGAAGGCTGAGGAGGCGAGGCGATGGAAGGGAAGGCTTAGGAGGCGAGGCGAGGGAAGGGAAGGCTGAGGAGGCGAGGCGAAGGAAGGGAAGACTGGGGAGGTGAGGCGAGGGAAGGGAAGGCTGAGGAGGCGAGGGAAAGGAAGGCTGAGGAGGCGAGGGAAGGGAAGGGAAGGCTGAGGAGGCGAGGGAAGGGAAGGGAAGGCTGAGGAGGCGAGGCGAGGCAAGGGAAGGGAAAGGAAAGCGAGGCGATGGAATGGAAGTAAAGGCGAGGCGATGGAAGGGAAGGCTGGGGATGCGAGGCGAGGGAAGGGAAGGCTGGGGAGGAGGCAAGGCGAGGAGGGAAGGGAAGGCGAGGTGATGGAAGGAAGGCTGGGGAGGCGAGGCGATGGAAGAGAAGGCTGGGAAGGCGATGCCAGGGAAGGAAGGCTGGGGAGGCGAGGCCAGGGAAGGGAAGGCTGGGGAGGCGAGGCCAGGGAAGGGAAGGTTGGGAAGGCGAGGCGATGGAAGGAAGGCTGGGGAGGCGAGGCGAGGGAAGGCTGGGAAGGCGAGGCGAGGGAAGGGAAGGCTGGGGAGGCTGAGTAGGCGAGACCAGGGAAGGGAAGGCTGGGGAGGCGAGGAAAGGGAAGGGAAGGGAAGGCTGGGAAGGCGAGGCCAGGGAAGGGAAGGCTGGGAAGGCGAGTGCAGGGAATGGAAAGCTGGGGAGGCGAGGCGAGGGATGGGAAGGCGAGGCGAGGGAAAGGAAGGCTGGGAAGGCGAGGCAAGGAAGGAAGGCTAGGAAGGCGAGGCCAGGGAAGGAAGGCTGGGAGGCGAGGCGAGGAAGGAAGGCTGGAAGGCGAGTGCAGGGAAGGGAAGGCTGGGGAGGCGAGGCGAGGGATGGAAGGAGGCGAGGGAAGGAAGGCTGGGAAGGCGAGGCCAGGGAAGGAAGGCTGGGGAGGCGAGGCGAGGGAAGGAAGGCTGGGGAGGAGAGGCGAGGGAAGAGAAGGCTGGGGAGGAGAGGCGAGGGAAGGGAAGGCTGGGGAGGAGAGGCGAGGGAAGGGAAGGCTGAGGAGGCGAGGCGAGAGAAGGAAGGCTGGGGAGGAGAGGCGAGGCCAGGGAAGGGAAGGCTGGGAAGGCGAGGCGAGGGAAGGGAAGGCTGGGAAGGCGAGTGCAGGGAAGGGAAGGCTGGGGAGGCGAGGCGAGGGATGGGAAGGCGAGGCGAGGGAAGGGAAGGCTGGGAAGGCGAGGCCAGGGAAGGGAAGGCTGGGAAGGCGAGGCCAGGGAAAGGAAGGCTGGGGAGGCGAGGTGAGGGAAGGGAAGGCTGGGGAGGAGAGGAGAGGGAAGGGAAGGCAAGGCTGGGGAGGAGAGGCGAGGGAAGGGAAGGCTGAGGAGGCGAGACGAGAGAAGGGAAGGCTGGGGAGGAGAGGCGAGGCCAGGGAAGGGAAGGCTGGGAAGGCGAGGCCAGGGAAGGGAAGGCGAATGGGGTAGCAGCACGACTGTGCAGCCTATTCGATATAATAGTTACACAGTGGGAGTATCAGAGGAGTATACCTATCCTGTGATAGGTATACTTATCCACTAAGTAAAACGTCAGTTATTCCACTAAGTATAACGTCAGTTATTCCACTAAGACTCAGTTACTACGCAAGTTCCGTCACTGTTTGCTAATGAAGTGAAACTAATGAGAAAAATAAGAATATGAAAAGAGTGATAAATTACAGTGATACTTCAACACTACAGATGTGACGGGGATAGAACCCGCGGTCAAGAAGTCATTAAGTTTCTTTCCGGCATAGGAATTACCATCTCTCATGATGGCCTAATCCACACGTAGGAGAAGTACCATTAATAAAGATATCTTTATCCTTATAAATACTATTTGTTACAGATGTGGAATTGGTATTTGGGTTGGAGGAGCATTAGTAAAATGATCTAGGACTAAGAGGAAAGAGAATAGGTGGAGGGTGACAAGGAAAGGAGGTTTAATAGGGAATTGGATAGTAAAATGAGAGAATTTATTGTGGAGTCGGTAGGAAAATTACAGGCGAGGCCTAGTCACGGTCCTGGCCGCGGGGGCGTTGACCCCCGTAACCCTCTCCAGGTAATTCTCCAGGTACAGAAGTTTAATGTGCAAGCAACAACAGCAGTATCAACAGAGAAAGCAATAGTAGCCTACCAAAAGCAGTAGCAAAAGCAACAGAAGCAATAGCATCAGCAGCAACATCTGTAGCAGCAAATAACTAGCAACATCACCAACATCAACAGAAGGAATAGCAGCAGCAACAATAACAGTAGAAGCAGTAACAGCAGCAATGCCAGTAGCAGCAGCTTCAACAGCATCAGCATTAAAAGCAACATTAGTGACGTTGCAGCTGCTGATGCTGCTGCTTCTAAGGCATCTCTAGCTGCAATGGAAGAAACAGCAGCAGCAACAGCAGCAGCAACAGCAGCAGCCTGAGAAGAAGACAAAGTAGCAGAAACAGAGGTGAAAGCAATAAAATCTGCAACAAGAAGTGTGAAACAAAGTTTATGCAACATCAAAAGCAACAGCTGCAACAAGAACACCAGTACCTGCATTAGGAGAAACTGCAACAGAGCCAGAGGCAGCATCGTCAAATTAGCACTTCAGGTCCCAGCTCTTTATATATTTAATTCAATAACCTGTTCACACAATTCAAATTTTTTATATACAAAGCGGCATTCTTTAGTGAATTCTTTTTGTTGCGCCAAATTATTTCCCAAAACCAAAAATTAAGGTATATACATCGTCACCTGATAAGGTGGATATGGGGTATGGGTCCCCCACTTCTAACTACTGATTAGGCGGGTTCAGTTCCATGGAAAAATCAATATTTCCGGCAATACGGCCTAAGTGACCTATTCGGGTTATTAGACACGATATATATATATATATATATATATATATATATATATATATATATATATATATATATAGGAAAGAGTAAGGTGATGAGGATAACAAAAAAAATAGATAACGGAAGATTGGTTATCGGATTGGAGGGAGAGAGTATGGAGGAGGTGAATGTGTTCAGATATTTGGGAGTGGATGCGTCAGTAGATGGGTCTATGAAGAATGAGGTGAATCATGGAATTAACGAGGGGAAAAATGTGAGTGGTGCACTGAGGACCTTGTGGAGACAGAGAACTTTATCCACGAAAGGAAAGAGGGGAATGTATGAGAGTATAGTTATACCAACACTCTTGTATGGGTGTGAGACATGGGTTGTGAATGTTGCAACGAGGAGAAGGCTGGAGGCAGTGGAGATGTCATGTCTGAAGTCAATGTGTGGTGTGAATATAATGCAGAGAATTCGTAGTTTTGAGATTAGGAGGAGGTGTGGGATTACTAAAACTATTATCCAGAGAGCTGAGGAGGGGTTGTTGAGATGGTTTGGACATAGAGAGAGGGTGGAACAAAATATAATGACTTCGAGAGTGTATAAATCTGTAGTGGAGGGAAGGCGGGGTTGGGGTCGGCCTAGAAAAGGTTGGAGGGAAGGTGTAAAGGAGGTTTAGAGTGCTAGGGGCTTGGACTTCCAGCAAGCGTGCGTTTACGTGTTAGATAAGAGCGAATGGAGACAAATGGTTTTTAGGACCTGACGTGCTGTTGGAGTGTAGGCAAGGTAATGTTTATGAAAGGTTTCAGGGAAACCGGCAGGCCAGACTTGAGTCCTGGAGATGGGAAGTACAGTGCTGGCACTCTGAAGGAGGGGTGTTAATGCTGCAGTTTTGTAGCTGTAGTGTAAGAACGCCTCTGGCAACACAGTGATGGAGTGAATGATGATGAAAGTTTTTCTTCGTAGCGCCACCCTGCCTTGGTGGGAAACGACGTATGTGTAATAATATATATATATATATATATATATATATATATATATATATATATATATATATATATATATATATATATATATATATATATATATATATATATATCATGTTATTGTAACCACGAACGAGTGGTATTAAATCAATAACAACAGTACGACTAGCCGAGGATTCGAACCCATGTCGTTTTGGCCCTCCTCATGGTGAGCGAAAATCACACATGACGCTCTAACCCATAAGACCACGCAGTCCTACACCATGAGACGCTCACCATGAGGCGGGCCAAAACGACATGGGTTCGAATCCTCGGCTAGTCGCAGTGTTGTTATTGATATATCGTGTCTAATAAGCCGAATCGGTCACTTGGACCGAACTGCCCCAAATGTTGATTTTATTTTCCAAACACTTCTTTTATATATTAAGTTTTATTTTTTAAATGAATATGGAGTACTAAATTATTTTGACACCAAACCTAACTTAACCTCACCTAACATAACATAATTTTATAAAATATACCATACATCAGTTTATATTTAATATTACTTATATATTTATAATTTTTATAAATTATATTGGTTTAGCGCTTCTATTTGATTATAATAATAATAATAATATAAATTATATATATTTTTCTCGTTATGTTCAGATTCATTTTTTCCCCATATATTACATAAAAAATTTTTTCGCTCAGTTTATTAGGTAAACATAACGCTCGTTTTTTTACGCCAAATTCGCCTTTTTTCCTTACTGACAAATACGCAGCTACGCACCAAAATTTTGGTCTTCCCTGTTGTCGAATTAGGAGGCTCCTTTTCTGAACGTCTGATGTTACGCTTGAGAGGATTTTGGTAATTATCATGGCCATTCCAGGATGCTGGGAATGGCTCCAACAACTCTGGTTATAGAGCAAGGCAGTTGTTCCCAGAATTTTAGTCCTCATTCTCTACACAAACGTTGAAAATTTGACTCCAATGGATGAGGCTTTGTCGAGTTGGGAGCGAAATAAAAACAATGAGTTAGAAAATAAAATAAATTTAAAAAAAAATCAGATATCCACTTAAGGGTTCTCCTCCTGGGATATCTTTAAATAAATTTACCATATTGAAAATTGGCCTGGAACTTTGAGGAGAGATAGAGATGAATGGAACTTTGAGGAGAGATAGAGATAAATGGGAGTCAACAACAACTACTACTGTCTCTAAGTAGTACTGTTTCTCACTTAACTACTGGGTATTGTTTAATTCCGCTGAGTGAGAGAGTGCGAGAGTGATTGCGAGTGCGAGAGTGATTGCGAGTGCGAGAGTGATTGAGAGTGCGAGAGTGATTGAGAGTGCGAGAGTGATTGAGAGTGCGAGAGTAATTGAGAGTGCGAGAGTGATTGAGAGTGCGAGAGTGATTGAGAGTGCGAGAGTGTGTGTGTGAGATTATGAATGAGAGTGATTGAGAGTGCGAGAGTGATTGAGAGTGCGAGAGTGATTGAGAGTGCGAGAGTGATTGAGAGAGCGAGAGTGATTGATTGCGAGAGTGTATGTGTGAGATTATGAATGAGAGTGATTGAGAGTGAGTGTGAGTGTGAGTGTGAGTGTAAGTGTGAGAGTGAGTGTTAGAGTGAGTGTGAGTGTGAGAGTGAGTGTGAGTGTGAGAGTGAGAGTGAGTGTGAGTGTGAGAGTGAGTGTGAGTGTGAGAGTGAGTGTGAGAGTGAGTGTGAAAGTGAGTGTGAGAGTGATTGCTAGAGTGATTGAGAGTGAGTCATTCGAAGATTCACTCACTGCCTTTCTTGGGTTATCCTGGGTGGCTAACCCTCCGTGGTTAAAAAACAGAAGAAAATCTTATGTCATCTTGCGTTGGGTGGCAATTTTTTATAAAGGTTCATTATCTACACAAAGCTTCGAATATTTCGTTGCTTCAGAGACGGCGATTATTTCTTGGGAATTAACATCTGTCCGGACGGGTAATCCCACACACAGGAGTAACGGAATATGATGATACCTTAATCTCCATTGTTGTTGTGGGTTAAGTTATAGCGGGGGATGGTACAGCGTTAGTGCAATGACGTGGGAATAAGAGGAAGGAGAATAAGTGGAGGGTAACAAGGAAGCGAAGGTAAATAATGAATTGAATAGCAAAATGAGATAGTTTATTGAGGAGATGTGGGGATAATTTGCCTTTGAATAGTTAACCGAGTGCACTGGTGCCACAGGTGTTTGATTTAGAAGCGTCAGTAACTGCTACTGAAGCAACATCGGCAGCAGAAAAACAACAAAAGGAATCAACAACAGTTGTTGCATCAGTAGCGGAAATAGCTGCAACATTAACATCAACAAAAGTATTATTAGCAGTAACAGCAGCAGCTGCAACAACAGCAACATTACATGCAACATTAGTTACGCAATCAGCAACAAAGGCAACGGGAGAAACGTAAAAAAAAAAAAATTAGCAGCAGGAACAGAAGCCAAAGAAGAAACAAAAGTAAAAGTAGCAAAAGCTGCAGCAAGAACTGGAGCAATATCAGCAACAACAGCATCTACAGGCACAGCAACTGCGGTAGTAACTACAGTTCCACAGCCAACAACACAAGCAATATTATTATCGGCAAAAGTTACCAACAACATCAGCAACAACATCACAGCAACAACATCCTTAACAACAGCAGCAGCAGCTGCAACAACAACAGTAACAACAACAACAACATTAACAACAGCAACAGCAGCAACAACAACAGCAGTGGGGCAATATGGAGAACTGTGGGAACTAACTCTCACTTGCGCAGTAAAAGACAGACACTGAACCATTTTGTATATAAACGAAAATATAAGCGAGTATTAGTACGCTTATCGGGAGAGGCGTCAACGATGCCCTGGGTCGTGTTATAAGCGAATATTAGTACGCTTATCGGGAGAGGCGTCAACGATGCCCTGGGTCGTGTTATAAGCGAATATTAGTACGCTTATCGGGAGAGGCGTCAACGATGCCCTGGGTCGTGCTATAAGCGAGTATTAGTACGCTTATCGGGAGAGGCGTCAACGATGCCCTGGGTCGTGCTATAAGCGAGTATTAGTACGCTTATCGGGAGAGGCGTCAACGATGCCCTGGGTCGTGCTATAAGCGAGTATTAGTACGCTTATCGGGAGAGGCGTCAACGATGCCCTGGGTCGTGTTATAAGCGAATATTAGTACGCTTATCGGGAGAGGCGTCAACGATGCCCTGGGTCGTGTGTTGCACGCTTCTGCCCTCCTTCGGGATCAGGGTAATGCTTGTGCTATAGCCACTCACTCTTATCAAAGAAAATTGAGATATATTATTGTAAATATAACAATTGGAAAGTTACATTAAAAAAAAATACTCTGGGGGCAATTGTAGTTGCTGTCATAAGTTCAGAATAGAAGAAATTCCTGTTATGTTTATTTTCTGTTCCTTAAGTGGCAACGTGTTTTGCTTGTTGTTGTGCAGGTAAGAGTCTCCACTCTTTGTGTTTTGGCATTCGCATAATTAGGGCCACAGAGAGTGCAAAAGTCGTACGGAACAAAAGTGGAAATCTGCTACAAGAGAATGAGTAAACTAGGTTCCCATTTCTCTTGTTTTATTACTGCAGTAGCTAACTGGTGATATATTAATCCTTCAAATGGTTATAATCATAAGCTTAACTCTTAAAAGGGTTGGACTGGTAAGCCAGTGGAAGGCCTCGGTCAGATGACCAAAAGCTCCAACTGTGGGTCATCATATGGCTAAGACCCGCGCCTAAAACACTTGTCCGGTTTCCTGACAAACCTTACCTACGCTAAGGTGACATATTTACTTGCTATTTGTGCCAACTTGACTTTCTTTATTCTGAAGACATTTCGCCAAGCAGTGGCTTGGCGATAATAAATCCCACATCCGAGATGGTGTTTACCACCAAAATTCACTAGTGGACGGGAGCTGTGTCATACATATGCCTACATAGGGCTACATGGAGTTCCGAAATTTTAAAGGAGAGGGAGCACTTATTTATATGGCCATTTTACTGTTACGCTATATTGAGTGACTCATCATTGTTGCACTATAATGAGCGACTCATCATTGTTACGCTATAATGAGCGACTCATCACTGAAGTCGTGGAGAACCTTCACGACTTCAGTGCTCTTCACACCAACTCCAAGACTGAGAGACTGATTATCTCATCTTTGTATATAGTTCTACTGTCTTCAAATAATATCCTAGAATTTGTATTAATAAAGCCACTGGAGGGCGAAACGTCTACATTAAAGATACCCAGATGTTGCACATGTGTCTTAGTTTCATATCTGAGTTCATGAAGGAATTAAGCAAAAAACTCATCATAGAAACAAAGCATCTCTGAGTCGCTAATTTATTGTTTCTACGTTTCAGTGTTGCATTTCAGTGTTGCAGTTCAGTGTTGAAGGAAATGTTTGAAATATAATCAGTAATAAACATATCTGTGCATTTGTAGTGTATCCCTTTTCATCCGGGGTGATTACTTATCCTAGGGTGACCCAGGTTAGGGCATTATCAGTACTGAGTCGGGTCACCCCAGCCAACTAAGACCCCCTGGACCTCACCTTGGTCACCCAAAAGTGACAGTACAATCCACTTTAAACCCAATGTTTCAGTTTAAACCCAATGTTTCAGTTTAGACCCAATGTTTCAGTTTAAACCCAATGTTTCAGTTCTTGGAATTATTGAATTTTCTCTGAACTGTGGAAGTCAGTTAAATGCAAATCATTCTAGAACTGACTTGTTTGAAGTCAGGTACACTCGCGACTCGTTGCGTTCTCAGAAACAGACAGCAGCTGCTGGTCCCCGCAATCTAGGAAACAGAGAGAGTGAGCAATCAATATTCACACAAGAATAACGGAACAGAAATTATGCTCCAAAAATCTGGAAACTTCTTGACGCTTATACAGAAAGAAAATCTAATTAGCACCACCATTGTAGTCAAACTATTGTAAATTCTTCTTCCTCCCGAGAGGAAGGTAAAAATATACATGTATTTGTGCAAATGGATAAGACTGTACTTAACATTGTTTCCACTGTGCCTCTAACTCTATACTGCCTCACAAGAAGCAAAAATCTTATTTAAAAGTACCGTAGTTTTATTATGGTATTAAAGGGTCGGGGCCACTGGACCTGGTTACTGTGTCACATAAGTAAGTATCGCAAACAACTTTAACGGAAGTGCAAATCTTGCTAAGTAATCCAAGTGTCAATACGATTACAATGATAAACATTTGTTGCCATGATCTGTGTAAATACAGCATCATTATCATCCACTAAGATAAATGTGTCTACTTAACATTACAACAAAACTTTACTGTAATGGGTTTCTATAGAATTTGTATCCTTTATTGGGGATCCTTGTTGATTAAGATCTTCTGATCCATGAAAATGGAGCTTACCTCGCCTTTCTCATCATAACCTTACCTTTCTCATCACAACGATGTTAGGGTCTGTCTCATCACAATGTTAGGGTCTCAGCACAGCGATGTTTCGGTCTCCCATCACATCGATTGTAGGGTCTTCGGCTTTTCCGGGAGAAGCTGTTTGGGCTCCCTTAATATTATTATTATTATTATTATTATTATTATTATTAAATTCACATCTCACTTTGTCTATGTATCGTTGGTTGATATTTGTTTCGTCTGATCATGTAAGTTACGTTTTCTTTCTACTTATTTTTTCTTGGAGATGTTATTTAAGTACTCCCTTAAGCGAGTTAATTTGGTGTTATGGATCCAAGTGGAAATAAGTCATTTGTCTGACTTTTTTGGTGGGATATCTTAGGTAAATTACACTATGTATGATCATTGTATTTATGCGTAACTGTGCTTAAATAATCTTACTTATTATGCTTTTATTTTGATTGTTGAAAGTTCCAAAATAGTTCTGTGTACATCCTTTCTTTAGCCTTGTTTAATACCTTGTTCTTCAAATCATGGAACGGGTGGGGCTCGAATCCATGGCTCACCTGCCATGGGTTCGATCCCCACCCCGTTCCCACCATCATCATATTACGATTTCGCGAACATTGTTCTTCAATTTTGTGTAATTGTTAACGTCCCTTTCTCTTCTCACAGTGTTTAGGTTCGTACCCTGTTCACTCGAGAAAAGGAAGAGGAGGAGGAACGGGTATTTCGTTTACACACTGGCTTAGTGTACAGGCAGAAGTATTATCCTGGACGTATTCAACGTCAGGGAAGCTGAGAAACTTGTCTACCCACGGTGGTGTTCCTGAGGCCGAAATAGCTCACCAGCTAGGTAGCAAACTTTGTTACTTTAAGAGAAAGCAGTTTTCACTCGAATGTTCTTCTTGTTCTTCTTCTTCTTGTCTCTTAATTTACTCATCTTTTTTCCCACATTTTACTCTTCCTTCTTGTTCTCCATTTTCCTTCAAGTTTTTCATGATCTTCTGTCCCTTCATCTCCCTCTTTATCTCCTTCTTTCGGTCTTTCCTCTAATTCTCTTTCTAATTTATTACTCATTCTCAGCAATTTATGCACGCTATAAGTTTGTAAATAATTTTTAATTGTCTTCCATTGTTGTGTGTGACAAGGGAAGGAGAGAGGAGGGAGGGAAGGAGAGAGGAGGGAGGGAAGGAGAGAGGAGGGAGGGAAGGAGAGAGGAGGGAGGGAAGGAGAGAGGAGGGAGGGAAGGAGAGAGGAGGGTGGGAAGGAGAGAGGAGGGAGGGAAGGAGAGAGGAGGGAGGGAAGGAGAGAGGAGGGAGGGAAGGAGAGAGGAGGGAGGGAAGGAGAGAGGAGGGAGGGAAGGAGAGAGGAGGGAGGGAAGGAGAGAGGAGGGAGGGAAGGAGAGAGGAGGGAGGGAAGGAGAGAGGAGGGTGGGAAGGGAGAGGAGGGAGGGAAGGAGAGAGGAGGGAGGGAAGGAGAGAGGAGGGAGGGAAGGAAGAGAGGAGGGAGGGAAGGGTAGAGGAGGGAGGGAAGGGTAGAGGAGGGAGGGAAGGGTAGAGGAGGGAGGGAAGGGTAGAGGAGGGAGGGAAGGGTAGAGGAGGGAGGGAAGGGTAGAGGAGGGAGGGAAGGGTAGAGGAGGGAGGGAAGGGTAGAGGTGGGAGGGAAGGGTAGAGGAGGGAGGGAAGGGTAGAGGAGGGAGGGATGTAGCAGGTGAAAATGAGGAATGACATACGAAGAGAGGGAGTATATGGAAAGAGGGAAGGCGTGATAAGAGATGAAGAGGCACAGAAGGAAGGGGGAGAAGAATAAAAGAGGAAACAAAGTGTGTGTACTCACCTAGTTGTGGTTGCAGGGGTCGAGACACAGCTCCTGGCCCCCCTGGCTCCTGGCCGCTACTGGGTCACTCTCCCTGCGTCATGAGTTTTATCATACCTCTTCTTAAAGCTATGTATGGAGCCTGCCTCCACTACATCGCTTCCCAAACTATTCCACTTCCCGACCACTCTGTGACTGAAGAAATACTTCCTAACATCCCTGTGATTCATCTGAGTCTTCAACTTCCAACTGTGTCCCCTTGTTGCTGTGTCTCATCTCTGGAACATTCTGTCTCTGTCCAATTTGTCAATTCCTCTCAGTATCTTATATGTTGTTATCATGTCCCCCCTATCTCTCCTGTCCTTCAGTGTCGTCAGGTCGATTTCCCTTAACCTCTCCTCGTAGGACATACCCCTTACCTCCGGGACTAGTCTTGTTGCAAACCTTTGCACTTTCTCGAGCTTCTTCACGTGCTTGGCTAGGTGTGGGTTACAAACTGGTGCTGCATACTCCAGTATGGGCCTAACGTACACAGTGTTCAGGGTCCTGAACGATTCTTTATTAAGATGTTGGAATGCTGTTCTTAGGTTTGCTAGGCGCCTATATGCTGCAGCAGTTATTTGGTTGATGTGCGCCTCAGGAGATGTACCTGGTGTTATACTCACCCCAAGGTCTTTTTCCTTGATTGAGGTTTGCAGTCTCTGGCCCCCTAGGCTGTACTCCGTCTGCGGTCTTCTTTGCCCTTCCCCAATCTTCATGACTTTGCACTTGGTGGGGTTGAACTCCAGGAGCCAATTGCTGGACCAGGCTTGCAGCCTGTCCAGATCCCTTTGTAGTTCTGCCTGGTCCTCTTCCGACTGAATTCTTCTCATCAACTTCACATCATCTGCAAACAGGGACACTTCGGAGTCTATTCCTTCCGTCATGTCGTTCACAAATACCAGAAACAGCACTGGTCCCAGGACTGACCCCTGTGGAACCCCGCTCGTCACCGGCGCCCACTCTGACACCTCACCACGTACCATGACTCGCTGCTGTCTTCCTGACAGGTATTCCCTGATCCATTGTAGTGCCTTCCCTGTTACCCCTGCCTGGTCCTCCAGCTTTTGCACTAACCTATTGTGTGGAACTGTGTCAAACGCCTTCTTACAGTCCAAGAATATGCAATCTACCCACCCCTCTCTCTCTTGTCTTATTGCTGTCACCCTGTCGTAGAACTCCAATAGGTTTGTGACACAGGATTTCCCGTCCCTAAAACCGTGTTGGCCGTCGTTGATAAGCTCATTCCTTTCTAGGTGTTCCACCACTCTTCTCCTGACTATCTTCTCCATGACCTTGCATGTGTGTGTGTGTGTGTGTGTGTGTGTGTGTGTGTGTGTGATGGATATGAAAGATAGGGTGAACCATAGAACTAATATGGGGACAAAGTTGATAGTTCATTCACGTATCTGTGGAGAAAAAGAACCTTATCCATGGTGGCAAAACAGAGATTGTACCAGAGTATAGTGGTACCAACACTCTTACATGGGTGTGAAACATGGGTTTTATACGTTGAAGCAAGGAGGACGCTGGAGACACTGAAGTTATCGTGTCGGAGGGCAATGTTTGGGGTATGAATATTACCCAGAAATTTCGTATTTAAGAGATTAGGTGTTGGGTTACTAAAGCGTTACCCAGAGGGCTGAGGAAGGATTATTGAGGTGGTTATGATATTTAGAGATGATAAAGCAAAATAGGATAACTAGGAGTGTGTGTAAATCTGGAGTGGAGGGAAAAAGGGGTAGGGGTTATTTTAGGTCTTCCTTATGTGTGTGTTGAGGAGGAGGGGGCTGGGTTTATGCATCACGGGGATACCTTTTTTTATCGGATCGCGCAGCGTCCTAGGTACATCTACTCTGGTTTTAAATGTTCCCCTCATAATGAGTGAAGGCCATTTCCAGCAGCGGGACTTTTGTTTTTGTCCTGAATGAGAGACGACCAGCTTAAGAGATCCAGCTTTTGTTTTGTCTCAGCTCTTCTCGTCAGGGATGAGAGACGACCAGCTTAAGTAGTCAAACTTTTGTTTGTTTTTAAATGTTCCCGTCATGGGAGTAAATAACCACACAGCTGATATAAATGGCTATTGGGGACAAAATAATGCATGTAAATCTCACTATCGATTAAAGGTTATTGGGAGGAACAAATCAAGCAAAGAGAATTTCGTTTTGTTTTTTAATTATCGAAACACATTCTCTCTCTCTCTCTCTCTCTCTCTCTCTCTCTCTCTCTCTTAACTTGCTTATCCATCGCTTCACATATTTTATTAAACAATTAATTTGCATTAAATATCTTCCATGAGAAAAGTTGCACAATAAATGCTTTAATTTTTCTATTAATTCCGAATATCTACAAATTAGGTAAATATATTGATTGTGTTCTCCTCGACACCTAAGTGATTTACTTCCATGAATTGATTGTTATTGCAATTAAGCACTTAAATTACTGGTGAACTCTTGACGTTACAAAAACATTTGTTCTTCCCGGAGCGTAGGTTAGGAAGATACATTATAAGATACAAATAATGGAAGGAGTGATCCCAAATCTACACACAGATGTTATTCCCTACAAGAACAAGTGGCTTGGTAAATGAGGCTAAATACCTCCGATGAATGCTGGGGTTAAACGAGTTTAACAAGAAAAAATACGATATATGTAAAGGAAACATTCAACGCCATCCTTTCATAAGGATTTAGGGAAGGGCCACCAAGCCGTCTTCAGGAGAGAGCTGGATATGTTCCTCGTGTTATTGTTTGATCAGAAAGACCGCGGTGCCTACGCTGGACTCCTTGCTGCTAGGAAGAAGAGTCTGGTTGATCTATCCACTAGGAGACCTGGTCTGGGACCAAGCAGCAGGGGCGGTGAATTCCGGAGTCGTCTTTCGGTAACCTTAGGTAACACGACCACAACAACACCAGCACCACCACAACAACAACAACACCACAACAACACCAACACCTCAACAACAATACCCCAACACCACCACCAACACCACAACACCAACACCACCATAACAAGACTACCACAACACCATCACTAACACCACTAGAACACCAACACCTTCACAAAACTGACATTACCACAACACCAACCCCTCCGTAACACCAAAACCACTACAATACCAACACCACCACCTCCACAACACCACCTCCACAACACCACCTCCACAATACCAATACCACCACAATACCATCACCACAATACCAACACCACCACAGTACCAACACCACCACAGTACCAACACCACCACAGTACCAACACCACCACAGTACCAACACCATCACAGAACCAACACCACCACAGTTCCAACACCACCACAATACCAACACCAATACCACCCCACTAATACCAAAACCACAACACCAATACCACCACACCAATACCAACATTACAACAATATCACCACACCAATGCCAACACCACAACACCAATACCATCACAGCAATACCATCACAGTACCAATACCACCACACCAATACCATCACAATACCAATACCACCACATCAATACCATCACAATACCAATACCATCACACCAATACCATCACACCAATACCATCACACCAATACCATCACACCAATACCATCACACCAATACCATCACACCAATACCATCATAATACCTATACCATCACCACAACACGAGTACCATCACAATACCAACACCACAACATCAATACCCCCACAATACCAGGTCAGCACCACACCACCTCCACTTCCACTACTACAATTGATTCACAATCATCACACAGGTATCACCACCACAATACCTGCATCACCACATTATTCCTGTACCATCACACCTGTGCAGTCATCTTCACACCTGCAATGTCTGGGCGACAATTATACCTACACCTGTACCACTACCACACCTGTACCACTACCACACCAGTACCACTACCACACCTGTACCACTACCACACCTGTACCACTACCACACCTGTACCACTACCACACCTGTACCACTACCACACCAGTACCACTACCACACCTGTACCACTACCACACCTGTACCACTACCACACCTGTACCACTACCACACCTGTACCACTACCACACCTGTACCACTACCACACCTGTACCACTACCACACCTGTACCACTACCACACCTGTACCACTACCACACCTGTACCACTACCACACCTGTACCACTACCACACCTGTACCACTACCACACCAGTACCACTACCACACCTGTACCACTACCACACCTGTACCACTACCACACCTGTACCACTACCACACCTGTACCACTACCACATCTGTACCACTACCACACCTGTACCACTACCACACCAGTACCACTACCACACCTGTACCACTACCACACCTGCACCACTACCCCACCTGTACCACTACCACACCTGTACCACTACCACACCTGTACCACTACCACACCTGTACCACTACCACACCTGTACCACTACCACACCAGTACCACTACCACACCTGTACCACTACCACACCTGTACCACTACCACACCTGTACCACTACCACACCTGTACCACTACCACATCTGTACCACTACCACACCTGTACCACTACCACACCTGTACCACTACCACACCTGTACCACTACCACACCAGTACCACTACCACACCTGTACCACTACCACACCTGTACCACTACCCCACCTGTACCACTACCACACCTGCACCACTACCACACCTGTACCACTACCACATCTGTACCACTACCACACCTGTACCACTACCACACCAGTACCACTACCACACCTGTACCACTACCACACCTGCACCACTACCCCACCTGTACCACTACCACACCTGTACCACTACCACACCTGTACCACTACCACACCAGTACCACTACCACACCTGTACCACTACCACACCTGCACCACTACCCCACCTGTACCACTACCACACCTGTACCACTACCACACCTGTACCACTACCACACCTGTACCACTACCACATCTGCACCACTACCACACCTGCATCACTGTCTTCACCTCCACATGTGCATCGTCACCTACCAAACCCACTCCAGCACCACCAAACCCACTCCAGCACCACCAAAACTACTCCAGCACCACCAAAACTACTCCAGCACCACCAAACCCACTCCAGCACCACCAAAACTACTCCAGCACCACCAAAACTACTCCAGCACCACCAGTTCCACTCCAGCACCACTAAGCCCACTCCACCACACCTGCACTAACTCTTGCATATCCTGTCTGGAGTTTACCTGGAAGGTATTCAGGGGATCAACGCCCCAGCGGCCCGGTCCACGACCAGGCCTCCCGGTGGATCAAGGCCTGATCAACCAGGCTGTTAATGCTGGCCGCACGTAGTCCAACGTACGAACCACAGCCCGGCTGATCCAGCACCGACTTTAAAGTATCTGTCCAGCTCCCTCTAGAAGGCAGCCAAGGGCCTATTGGTAATTCCCCTTATGCTTGGTGGGAGGCTGTTGAACAGTCTTGGGCCCCGGACACTTATGGTGTTTTCTCTTAGTGTACCAATGGCTCCTCTACTTTTTATTGGGGGTATTTTGCACCGCCTGCCCAGTCTTTTACTTTCGTAGGTAGTAATGTCTGTGTGCAGATTCGGGACCATTCCTTCTAGGATTTCCCAGGTGTAGATTATGATATATCTCTCTCGTCTGCGTTCCAGTGAGTACAAGTCAAGTGCTTCCAAGCGTTCCCAGTAGTTGAGGTGTTTGATGGAACTAATATGTGCAGTAAAGGTTCTCTGTACATTCTAGATCAGAAATTTCACCTGCTTTGAACGGAGATGTTAATGAACAGCAATATTCCAGCCTAGAGAGAACAAGTCATTTGAAAAGGATCAGTATTGGCTTGGCATTTCTTGTTTTGAACGTTCTCATTATCCATCCTATCATATACTTTGCAGTTGTGATCGTGGCACTGTTGTGATCCTTGAAAGTGAGATCCTCAGACATTACCACTCCCAGGTCCCTCACATTATTTTTCCGCTCTACTGTGTAATCAGAGTTTGTAGTATACTCAATTCTAGTTATTATCTCCTCCAGTTTCCCATAACGGAGTTGTTGGAATTTGTCTTCATTGAACATCATATGTTCTCTGTTGCCCATTGGAAAACTTGGTTTATATCTTCTTGGAGGTTAACCGTGTCCTCAATAGATAACAGTCTCATGTCTGCAAAGGATGACACGGTGCTGTGGATTACATCTCTGTCTATGTCTGATATGAGGATGAGGAACACTTGCACCACTACATCTGTTCCACCTACACAACACCTGTACCACCACCACACATAAACTACCATCACCACACCTGCACCACTATTGCTGCCTAAGCACCGCTACGATAACACTTGCAACACCACCTCAATACTTCTCTACTATCACCACGCCTGCAACACTACTAATTCCCAACACCACAATATCTACGCCCCAGAAAACAGCCGCGCCACAATTACTGTATACTACACCTGAACCATTTCTCCCACATATGCACCACTACCACACATGCAACATCATTCTTGCACTTGCAACTCTACTACAACACTTGCAACTTCTTCTTCACAATTACACCCATATCTGCACTACCAGCTTGAGGGAGTACCACCACACCTGCTGCTCCACCACACCTGCATCAACACCACAAGACTTGCGTCGTAACCACCACACCTGCTGTACCACCACACCTGCACTTCCACACCTGAACCAAATTACGCCACCATGCCAATGCTACACTCCCACAATTGTGACAAAGGTGAGGAAGATAGTTTCCAACGCCTCACGGCACCTCACTCACGATCAGAATGCTCTGAAATCCTGTGATATTCATGAAGCACATATGAGCTAGACCTGGATCAGTTGCCGTTCAGTATAACCGCATCCCTAGAACATAACAATAATAATAATACTTTTCATTTCTACAAATGCATGTACAAGGTATACAGACCATAGCTGACATCAATGACATACTACTATATAGAAAGTCGCTTGTTATTACCTGGAGTTTACCTGGAGAGAGTTCCGGGGGTCAACGCCCCCATGACCCGGTCTGTGACCAGGCCTCATATTATGCAGAGCATTTCGGGCAAATTAGGTCAGTTTTGTTCTCAGGATGCTCTCAAATGCGTCCATGAATCTAAGGTTGACACTTTAATTGATTCCCTATCATCCATAAATGCTTTCAACTCCTTAAGCAAAAAATGTGGCATGGTTGTGTCAGATGCCAGACACAGGTATGGTAGGAGTGTAGACAGTAGAGTCGAAGTACACATTCTGTGGATTCCATCTGATATTGGTCTTCTGAGGCATGACAGAACTGATGAACTTGCTCAGTTATATGCCTTCAAAGAGGGAGTAGATTACAATCTTAGGCTCTAAGTTAGCAGTTTAAGAACAATAATACGAAAAGAACTTCAACTGCATGAACCATAGACATCTGGCTCCTCCTCATGCAGGAGGAGCCAGATGTCTATGGTGCATCCAAATAAGCAGACTCTTGGATGTCACTACCGCCCGGCTTTGGGAGGTTAAATCACCACCACTATATGTAGAGCCCGGTGCCCCAGAGGCCTGTGGTGCCCAGGTGGCCTGGTGGCTAAAGCTCTCGCTTCACACACGGAGGGCCCGGGTTCGATTCCCGGCGGGTGGAAACATTTCGACGCGTTTCCTTACACCTGTTGTCCTGCTCACCTAGCAGCAAATAGGTACCTGAGTGTTAGTCGACTGGTGTGGGTCGCATCCTGGGGGACAAGATTGAGGATCTCAATGGAAATAAGACAGACAGTCCTCGACGCACTGACTTTCTTGGGATATCCTGGGTGGCTAACCCTACGGGGTTAAAAATCCGAACGAAAGCTTATCTTAACGATATGTAAACTTTGCATGATGGACTATTGTCACACCTTGCTTCACTATATGCTGGAATGCGATTAAATTAATGAATTCAGAGACAACTCAGAAATGTTTATGAAATGGTATTTTATCTATAGTGTATATTACAAACCATTCTGGAAAAATACCCTGACTTTGCTCCTTGTAAATAAAGTATTACCACTTTATGTGTGTGTGTGTGTGACCAAATTGATGTCTGCATGAATAACTCAGTACGATTGTGACCAGATATAAACAAAAATAGTTCATTATCATTATAACTTATTCAGATATCAAAATTTTGCAGTCCAGTCCCTGGACCCATTGTGTACCGCGGTCAAGTCCCTGGACCCATTATGTACCTCTCCAATCCTTTGACTACCGCCCACAGGATGGGTAGGTATAGGGTGCATCATTAAGATGTTAAACTACCCCAGGATGCGACCCGCACCAGTTGACTAACACCCAGGTACAGCAGGTGTCTTAAGGAAACTCGTCCTAATGTTTCCACCCGTACCGGGGATCGCACCCCGGACCTCAATGTGTGAACTGAATGCGCTACCAACCGAGCTACGGTTGGCTGTTGCCTAGGTGCAACATTATCAGTAACGACTTGTACCAGCTCTGGTGCAGGTGCAGATGGAGCAGCGTCCTGTGAACACTAAACTCTGCTACGATCGCGTAGGCCTATAAGTACATAAGTACATCATTAGCACTGTGTACACACAAGGTGTTGAACGTATCTTGACGTACATGAATAGTATACAGTACTAGCAAGATAAAGAATTAGACACATGTGCTACATCAGGGTATCTTGATGTGTAGTGGCTTTATCGTTACAATACAAGGACATGATGTAAGCAATGTAGATTTATATACAAAGATGAGGTAATGAATCCCACAGCCTTGGAGTTGAAGACCACCGTAGTCTTGAAGACTCTAAAGCACACGTAGAATTACACACAAGAGACTACGGTGCTCTTCACCAACTCCAAGACTGAGAGACTCATTACCTCATCTTTGTATATAATTGTACATTCTTTACATTATCTCCTTGTATTGTATTGATAAAGCCACTGGAGGGCGAAACGTCTACAATAAAGATACCCAGATGTTGTACATGTGTTTAATTCTGCATCTCGACGCGTTATTACTGAGTACCAAGAATCCAATACTTGAAGCTAGGATAATACCGCCTTGGTTAGCCACTTGGTATTCATAGGGGCTCTGATAAAATGTTTTCCCATTCGCTGAGCACAATGGATACACGCAGAAGTTTTACCTCCCTTGCCATTCTTAACACTCAAATTTTTTGGTATAATGTCTTAGAAATGTTGTGATTTATCTTCCCAGGAAATATTCACCAGTTTCCTCTTTAAAAATCCTCACGATTTATCATTTTTTTATTAAGCTCATTGAAAAGTGTTGTGATTTATCTTACAGGAATTTTTCACGAGCCTCGGTTTTAAAAATCCTTGCAATATTTTTTTTGTCAAGCCCAATAAAAAGTTCGGCTTCGTCAGCCCCTTCTACGGAAGCGACAGATCACGGTTGAAATGAAGACAGGTAGGGTAGTCATGTTTATCTGAAGCAAGTAGGGATTTTCATCGCACGAAGGTAAAACCAGAAAGGTCTGGTACTGTGACCTACGTGACTGTAGCTTTGCACTGTGCTAAACACTGAAACGCAACTGAAGAGCAATTTCACCGTTCCATGGGTTCATGATGTGGTATAACATAACAGATATAACCAGAATTTCTAAAAGGGGAGGACTGGTGATCCAGTGGAAGGCCTCAGTCAGATGACCAAACGCTCCAGCTGTGGGTCATCATATAACTAAGACCCGCGTCAGGAAACACTTGTGCTGTTTCCTGACGAAACTTACCTAAGTCTCCGCTGAGACAGCGATGGTAGACGGATTGAAAATGAACTTAATATAATAGTTAACTCAGTTGATGATGTGATCGTGTGTTTGTGGGTGCCAGGGTAAGACGAATCACGATAAAAACAATGGAAAAAATGTACATATACTAAGACTTACAAATTTTATGCTAAAACTGTAAATAGCGTTGTGCAAGTAAAGTATTGGTTATACAATCTGCTTTTCATGACTTAGTTAAAAGTTAACTGAATGATAATCCTCGATTCATACTCAATACTTGACACATTTTCAGTAAAACCTAAATTTCTTAAACAATAAATTAAAAATCGAAATAATGAGATATATACAGGCAATAAACTGGCAAATGTAAGTGTATTGAGAGTATTTTTCTAGGTCTACTAGAAAAATAAGAATTTCATCAAATAAAGCTGCACTGAGAAGATACAGAGGTTCGGCAAATCCCAAATTTATTGCCCAAAACTAGCAAATTAGAGATCAAAATGACACAATACTGAGACTGGAACACTACACAAATAACCAGTTCAAGTAGTATCAAAGCGTCGTCGTAAGCTCTTCTCTCCTATGTGATTCTTAATTGACACAGTATACTAGCTGTGTGAAGAGGCTAATTCAAGATCTAATAAGAACACTTGCACAAATAGAACATAACACTGCTGACATGTAGTGAAAATTCACTGCTATTAAAATATCTGGTCTCACCTGAGTCATTCACTCAGTCGGATTAATAAAGTTTTATTAATGCTGCAACAAGATAATGTAAACACTGCAGATATTACGTATATGATGTAACTAAATCATATTTAACACTGCAAGGCATAAAAAAAAATATCACCGTTATCAGCAAAAAAGTTTAAATAATATTAAGTTAATAATTTAACAAAGTTACAGCTAAAATATGCATTTGATTTTGTAATAACAGTCCCTGAATTTGTTCCATGTTAAACAATTACTGTGCCAGAATTACTTAATAATAGCAAAGGTTGTACGGATGAGATGACTCTTAGGTCATCTTTACCGGATGCTGTCGGTCTAGGGAGATTGATCCTTCTAAATACCAGAGAATGAGAGAACAGTTTGTTATGGAGAAAGCAGGTGATTGGTTACCATCAGGGGACTTAGATGAATGGTTCAGAGAACCGATAAGTTGATATATTAGACACATATTTATCACTTGGGTATCTTTATTGAGAAGCGTCTCGCCACACAGTGACTTCATCAGTCTAATACAAAGAAGAATAATGAAGAGCACATCTTCATTCTTCTTTGCAGTGGCACCCTTCAGTGCAGTGGCACCCTTCAGTGTGGGATATTATGTCTGTGGCTCTGCAACTTGACGTGATGGGATTTTAAAGTTCAGTACATCTGGTATACATTTCTATTTTTCTTACTATGAATAAATGAGTCCGTAAGTACACTACAAAATGCTCAAGGGTTGATACAGTGTTTCTTCAAGGTAACAATGCTTTAACCTTCAAGGTAACAATGTTTTAACCTTCAAGGTAACAATGTTTTACCATTCAAGGTAACAATGTTTTAACCTTCAAGGTAACAATGTTTTAACCTTCAAGCTAACAATGCTTTAACCTTCAAGGTAACAATGTTTTAACCTTCAAGGTAACAATGCTTTAACCTTCAAGGTAACAATGCTTTAACCTTCAAGGTAACAATGCTTTAACCTTCAAGGGAACAATGCTTTAACCTTCAAGGTAACAATGTTTTTACCTTCAAGGTAAAAATGTTTTAACCTTCAAGGTAACAATGCTTTAACCTTCAAGGTAACAATGCTTTAACCTTCAAGGTAACAATGCTTTAACCTTCAAGGTAACAATGCTTTAACCTTCAAGGTAACAATGCTTTAACCTTCTAGGGAACAATGTTTTAACATTCAAGGTAACAATGCTTCATTCTAGGGAACAATGCTTCACTTAAGGGAACAATTCTTCATTCAAGGGAACAATGGTTCACTCTTCAGTGGAACAATGGTTCACTCTTCAGTGGAACAATGGTTCCCAGGAACAATGGTTCATCTAGGGAACAATGGTTCCTAGAACAATTCTCTCAAGGGAACAATGGTTCACTCTTCAAGGGAACAATAGTTCACTTTTCAATGGAACAATGGTTCACTCTTCAGTGGAAAAATGGTTCACTCTTCAGTGGAACAATGGTTCACTCTTCAATGGAACAATGGTTCACTCTCCAATGGAACAATGGTTCACTCTTCAAGGGAACAATGGTTCACTCTTCAATGGAACAATGGTTCACTCTTCAATGGAACAATGGTTGACTCTTCAAGGGAACAATGGTTCACTCTTCAATGGAACAATGGTTCACTCTTCAAGGGAACAATGGTTCACTCTTCAATGGAACAATGGTTCACTCTCCAATGGAACAATGGGTCACTCTTCAAGGGAACAATGGTTCACTCTTCAATGGAACAATGGTTCACTCTTCAAGGGAACAATGGTTCACTCTTCAATGGAACAATGGTTCACTCTTCAAGGGAACAATGGTTTACTCTTCAAGGGAACAATGGTTCACTCTTCAAGGGAACAATGGTTCACTCTTCAAGGGAATAATGGTTCACTCTTCAAGGGAACAATGGTTCACTCTTCAAGGAACAATGGTTCACTCTTCAAGGGAACAATGGTTCACTCTTCAAGGGAACAATGGTTCACTCTTCAAGGGAACAATGGTTCACTCTTCAAGGGAACAATGGTTCACTCTTCAAGGGAACAATGGTTCACTCTTCAAGGGAACAATGGTTCACTCTTCAAGGGAACAATGGTTCACTCTTCAAGGGAACAATGGTTCACTCTTCAAGGGAACAATGGTTCACTCTTCAAGGGAACAATGGTTCACTCTTCAAGGGAACAATGGTTCACTCTTCAAGGGAACAATGGTTCACTCTTCAAGGGAACAATGGTTCACTCTTCAAGGGAACAATGGTTCACTCTTCAAGGGAACAATGGTTCACTCTTCAAGGGAACAATGGTTCACTCTTCAAGGGAACAATGGTTCACTCTTCAAGGGAACAATGGTTCACTCTTCAAGGGAACAATGGTTCACTCTTCAAGGGAACAAAGGTTCACTCTTCAAGGGAACAAAGGTTCACTCTTCAAGGGAACAATGGTTCACTCTTCAAGGGAACAATGGTTCACTCTTCAAGGGAACAATGGTTCACTCTTCAAGGGAACAATGGTTCACTCTTCAAGGGAACAATGGTTCACTCTTCAAGGGAACAATGGTTCACTCTTCAATGGAACAATGGTTCACTCTTCAAGGGAACTATGGTTCACTCTTCAAGGGAACAACGGTTCACTCTTCAATGGAACAACGGTTCACTCTTCAAGGTAACAATGCTTCACTCTTCAATACCTCGCATATACCTGGAGAGGGTTTCGGGGGTCAACGCCCTCTCGGCCCGGTCTGAGACCAGGCCTCATGGTTGATCAGGGTCTGATTAACCAGGTTGTTACTGCTGCCGCACGTAAACCAACGTAAGAACCACAGCCCGGTTGGTCTGGTACTGACTTTAGGTGCCTGTCCAATGCCTTTTTGAAGACAGCCAGGGGTCTATTGGTAATCCCCCTTATGTATGCTGGGAGGCAGTTGAACAGTCTTGGGCCCCTGACACTTATTGTGTTGTCTCTCAGTGTACTCGTGGCGCCCTTGCTTTTCATTGGGGGAATGTTGCATCTCTTGCCAAGTCTTTTGCTTTCGTAGGGAGTGATTTTCGTGTGCAAGTTTGGTACTAATCCCTCTAGGATTTTCCAAGTGTATATTATCACGTATCTTTCTCGCCTGCGTTCCAGGGAATACAAATCAAGGGACTTAACAGTTCCCAGTAATTTAGTTGCTTCATTGTACTTATGTGTGACTTGAAAGTTCTCTGTACATTCTCCAGGTCAGAAATTTCGCCTGCCATGAAGGGGGTAGTTAGTGTACAGCAGTATTCCAGTCTAGAGAGAACAAGCGATTTGAAGAGAATCATCATGGGCTTGTCATCCCTAGTTTTAAAGGTTCTCATTATCCATCCTATCATTTTCCTAGCAGATGAGGTAGATACATTGTTGTGGTCTTTGAAGGTGAGATCCTCTGACATTATCACTCCCAGGTCCATCACATTAGTTTTTCACTCTATTGTGTGGTTAGAATTTGTTGTATACAATGATACCCTTTTAATTTCCTCAAGTTTTCCATATATGAGTAGTTAAAATTTCTCTTCATTGAACTTCATATTGTTTTCTGCGGCCCATTTAAAGATATGGTTGATGTCCGCTTGGAGTCTTGCGGTGTCTTCGATGGAGGTCACTGTCATGGCAATTCTAACAAATGAGTATGACCTACTTCCACTAGTGGGTCATGACGCCCCTGACAGTATCTCCAAGCTGATAGAACGCCTCACTTCCAATTCCTTTTGAATACGAGACTGACTGCCTCAAATTACCTCTCATCTTATAGTATTTCCAGTATAATAATTACTTGTGCATTCGACTGATAAAACCTGCATGGTAGTGGGGAAATTTCGTCAATAAAGACATGCGTCTTACTCACCATAGCCATGTTTCACCCTCTCTCCCAAATCATATCAACATATCCAGTTTAGATATAAAAGTTTGCTTTAACCATCAGATTTAGCTACTGCATTTACCCTGTAGCAATCTGTGCACATGCAATTAGTGTCCTCTGGTTTAGGCACGAGAATAAAGGGTAGGACCAATAGAGTATTACTTAATTTTGTGAGATCGTTCTCGACCAGGAAATGCACTTTAGCCTGCAATAGATTGGTTTTACCCTGGTTAGACCAGTATAGTTCCTCCATGATAGGAATATCATTATGTACCTCAGTAAATACCTGGAGTATACCTGGAGAGAGTTTCGGGGGTCAACGCCCCCCGGCCCGGTCTGTAACCGAGGCACGTCCCCAAATGAATATGATAATGTTATACAATATCGATAAGTTGTTAAGATACATTTGCAAGTTATGTATCTTTATTTCGAAAGGTATCGCCTACACAGCAGGTTCTTTCAGTCGAGTAAAGAGGAGGCAGCAGAAGTAGCAGAGGTGTAAAGACGATGTCATCAGTCCATCACACTTGAAGACGTAGTTTTGAGGTGGTCTGTCCCTCATCCTGGAGAGGAGTATTAAGAACATAAGAAAGAAGAAACACTGCAGCAGTGCGCAGAGTCCAACACTCTGGAGTGCGCAGAGTCCAACACTCTGGAGTGCGCAGAGTCCAACACTCTGGAGTGCGCAGAGTCCAACACTCTGGAGTGCGCAGAGTCCAACACTCTGGAGTGCGCAGAGTCCAACACTCTGGAGTGCGCAGAGTCCAACACTCTGGAGTGCGCAGAGTCCAACACTCTGGAGTGCGCAGAGTCCAACACTCTGGAGTGCGCAGAGTCCAACACTCTGGAGTGCGCAGAGTCCAACACTCTGGAGTGCGCAGAGTCCAACACTCTGGAGTGCGCAGAGTCCAACACTCTGGAGTGCGCAGAGTCCAACACTCTGGAGTGCGCAGAGTCCAACACTCTGGAGTGCGCAGAGTCCAACACTCTGGAGTGCGCAGAGTCCAACACTCTGGAGTGCGCAGAGTCCAACACTCTGGAGTGCGCAGAGTCCAACACTCTGGAGTGCGCAGAGTCCAACACTCTGGAGTGCGCAGAGTCCAACACTCTGGAGTGCGCAGCGTCCAACACTCTGGAGTGCGCAGCGTCCAACACTCTGGAGTGCGCAGCGTCCAACACTCTGGAGTGCGCAGCGTCCAACACTCTGGAGTGCGCAGAGTCCAACACTCTGGAGTGCGCAGAGTCCAACACTCTGGAGTGCGCAGAGTCCTACACTCTGGAGTGCGTAGGATCCTGGAAAAAAGTGGAGGCTTTTCCTGACTTCAGTCAAGCAACTGAGTGTTGTACCTATTGTTGTTAACGCTAGCTCAACACAACTGCATAATTTTTACACGCATTGATTTATCTGTCCTGGTCATTCTCACTGAAACCTGGCACCGTTTTTGGCCTCCGAGCACACATAAGGATTTAACCAATAGATCCCTAACTGTCTTCAAGAGGGAACTGGACAGACACCTCAAGTCAGTAGGCGATCTACCGGGATGTGGTTCGTACGTTGGATTTCGTGGTTGATCAAGCCCTGATCCACGGCGATACATGGTCTTGGACTGGGCCGAGGGGGCGTTGACCCCCGGAACACCTACTAGGTATGCTCCAGGTATGCTCCGAATATTAAAGACAACTTGCAGGACATCGTTTTCATTAATATTTGTATTATCTCTTATACCTCTCTCTTTTTTAATTTTCTCACATCTTCCCTTCTCACCAGCAAAGTCTGTTTCCTCTGCTAAGAACAGCTATTGTTCCTTGTTGAGCTGCAGTGCCAGAGCCCCATCCCAAGGAAAAGAGTGGGACTGCTCCGCTGCTTGCAGCTTCTGGGGTTGTCCACATTCTTCGTCTACTTCAGGAAGTTCTACCCACCGTCTGCCACCACTGGGGCGTTTCTGATACCTTTCAGCAGTCTGCCACAAGTCTACTTAACAGGCAAGTCCCTATTTCGGTAACATTCTTCATTATGAAAAAGAGGGTTTTGCAAGAAGCTGAGTCAATTCACTTTCACTACAACCTGATCATGGAGGAGACTTAAAGTAAATCCAGATTCACGGAAGACCGATGGTCATCACAATGTACATCTGCAGTTATTATATCACATCTGCAGTTATTATAGCACATCTGCAGTTATTATATCACACTCTCTCTTATGCAGGTTTCTGCATTAATATGCCGTTTATAAAACAATGTGCTTATAGTGAAAAAAGTGCTCCATAATGTTATTAATAACGTCATCAATTTGTGGGCGCTTTTAGGGAGCGAAGTTACGCCGTGACTTTATTATTAGTATTGTATATTATATAATTATTATATAAGCAATTAGGGATTGGAGTCGCGCCCATAAACTGATAATATTATTTATAAAATTAGGGAGCACTTTTTTTTTTACTATAAACACCTTATTTAATAAACTTCACATTAAAGCAGAAATCTGCATAACACTCTCCATATTTCCCGTCTCTCAGTGCTGACACCTGCAGCTGACACCTGCAGCTGACACCTGCAGCTTGTTAGTTATTACTCACCCCTCCAGCAGGTTACCTACACATGCATAAAGGATCAAGTGGAAATTCTTTAGCATATATACAAAGTTTACTAATTTAAATTCGTTTAGGTGTTTTTCTTGTTGGTTTTGTGTATTCAGGTCAACAGCAGCCGTTGTATTTGGTGTTATTGAACTATTAAACCTTAATAACTATGCTTGTGTGAATTATATATATTGTTATACGAATTGTGTATTCGTTTTGTATATATATATTTTTTTTAAATACTTTTCGTAGAATTGATACAAATTAGAAAAAAAAGAACTGGTGTCGTTAGTTAATTTGTATTATCACTTATTTCTTTCAGTTTTCTTTCTAGATTTCTAGTAAATTTTATGAAGTTTTTGTACCTTTATGAAAGTAGATTCTAGACGTTAAGCTTTATATCACTATCTCCATCATTATCTCCACCACCATCACATGATACTGTACCACCACCACCATCACATGATACTGTACCACCACCACCATCACATGATACTATACCACCACCACCATCATATGACCCAGCACCACCACCACTATCGCATAACCCTGCTGCACCACCACCACTATCACATGACCCTGCACCACCACCACTACCACATGACCCAGCACCACCACCACCATCACATGGCCCTGCACCACCACCACTATCACATGACCCTGCACCACCACCACTATCACATGACCCTGCACCACTACCACTATCACATGGCCCTGCACCACCACCACTATCACATGGCCCTGCACCACCACCACTATCACATGACCCTGCACCACCACCACTATCACATGGCCCTGCACCACCACCTCCAGCCACTCAACAGCCACTTGAACCACGACCTTCACAAATTCCAGCCAGACATTAGACAACTTATGTTGGGCAGTGTGAGTTTCCAAGTGTCAGACAACACTGGAATAGTTATAAGTAAAAACCCATGTATGATCAAGCCATTTATTAAGGATAAGTTTACCCTCAAGTGGCATCGTCATCAGTTTCTACAGTACAAAAAATCAGTGTAAAATGAGACATAAATACAGTATAGAGGATCGTATTATACTGTAATTTGTCTCTTTCTGTCGTGTCGGTATTTTGTGCCATTTATCTTAGATGAACTTAAATCAACAGTGAGGGTAACAGATGATTTGAATCCCTCCGATACTAAGCTTAGACTTCATTATCATAGCCCCAAAAGGCTTATGATACAAGACATCGCAAATGCTATTAATTGTCGAGAGCCAATGGGTTGAAGTTGGAAAAATTTAGATTTAAAAATGGCAAAGGAAATCTCTGGTTTGGTAATAGAGTTGTGGATGATTGGAACACTCCCGAGGAGCGTCATTGAAGCTAAAACCTTGTGTAGCTTTAAAAATAGGTTAGACAAGTACATGAGTGGGTGTGAGGTTAGACGCATGTACCTGTCTAACCTGTTTTTAAAGGTACAGACGGTTTTAGCTTCAATGACGGTACTCGGGAGTTTGTTCCACTCATCCACAACTCTATTACCAAACCAGTGATTTCCTTTATACTTTGTAAATCTATATTTTTTCCAGTACTGGCTGCTGCAGTGCTTCTCCTTTCTTATGTCCTTATCAAGTTCACAGTATGCCGTGTTCGTATTGCAAATAAGGACAATGATCAAGGACATGCTTTAAAATTAATGCCCGTACATTTTTCATCCTTGTGACAACTTTGCAAATGTTTGTACGATCATTGAAATTGTACGTTTACAAATTCCATTTATTTTACATTATTTTCCTACATATCTTCGTATACCTAACGGAGACGTTTGTTGTTATTGAGTGAAACTTTTAAAAAATTCCAATACATTTGGTCTCGAAGTTATGAGTCTGGATTCTAGTTCACCACTTAAGTGGTGTCTCCCACCAAGCACTCACACACTACTTCTCCCAGGGTGATGGACTCATTGTAACGTGGGTGATGGACTCATTGTATCGTGGGTGATGGACTCATTGTAACGTGGGTGATGGACTCATTGTATCGTGGGTGATGGACTCATTGTAACGTGGGTGATGGACTCATTGTAACGTGGGTGATGAACTCATTGTATCGTGGGTGATGGACTCATTGTATCGTGGGTGATGGACTCATTGTATCGTGGGTGATGGACTCATTGTAACGTGGGTGATGGACTCATTGTAACGTGGGTGATGGACTCATTGTATCGTGGGTGATGGACTCATTGTATCGTGGGTGATGGACTCATTGTAACGTGGGTGATGGACTCATTGTAACGTGGGTGATGGACTCATTGTATCGTGGGTGATGGACTCATTGTATCGTGGGTGATGGACTCATTGTATCGTGGGTGATGGTCTCATTGTAACGTGGGTGATGGACTCATTGTAACGTGGGTGATGGACTCATTGTATCGTATTTACATCTCTTCCGCTGCTACTGCTTTTTGCACTGTATTCGAATGATGCCAAACTGTTGCACATGTCAGCATTGCATGTTCTCTCTCTCTCTCTCTCTCTCTCTCTCTCTCTCTCTCTCTCTCTCTCTCTCTCTCTCTCTCTCTCTCTCTCACACACACACACACACACACTTGTCAGGAAGTGGAATAGTCCGGGAAGTGATTTAGTGGAGACAGGATCCAAACATAGCAATAAGAAGAGGTATGATAAAGCTCGTGGAGCAGGAAGAGTGACCCAGTAGCGATCAGTGAAGAGGCGGGGCCAGGAGCTGTGACTCGGGCCCTGTAACCACAGCTGGGTGAGAACTAGGTGAGTATACACACACACACACACACACATAGGACTAACAACACTGGAGGAAAGAAGGGTCAGAGGAGACATGATAACGACATACAAAATACTGCGGGGAATCGACAAGGTAGACAGTGACAGGATGTTCCAGAGAGGGAACACATAAATAAGGGGACACAACTGGAAGCTGAAGACTCAGATGAGTCAAAGGGATGTTAGGAAGCATTTCTTCAGCCACAGAGTAGTCAGGAAGTGGAATAGTCTAGAGAAAGATATAGTGGAGGCAGGAACCATACATAGTTTTAAGACAAGGTATGATAAAGCTCATGGAGCAGGGAGAGCAGAGACCCAGTAGCAGACAGCGAAGAGGCGGGGCCAGGAGCTGAATCTCGACCCCTGCAACCACAATTAGGTGAGTACAATTAGGTGAGTACACACACACACTCATACACACACACTCATACACACACACACGATGTAGTGGAGGCAGGAACCATACATAGCTTTAAGACGAGGAATGATAAAGCTCGTAGAGCAGGGAGAGAGGGGACCCAGTAGCGATCAGTGAAGAGGCGGGGCCAGGAGCTGAGTCTCGACCTCTGCAACCACAATTAGATGAGTACACACACACACACACACACACACTCAATCACTCACTCTGAGGGTCCGGGATCGATCTCTGGCACAGGTGAAACGTTGGCGAAAATATTTTTTACAGCTGCTGACCCTGTTCACCTGTTGTGGGTGGCATCCTGGGGACAAGATTAACCTAAGTTGCCTATATAATATGCCAATGATGTAAACTTATAGAAAAAATACTACTACTACTACTACTACTACTACTACTACTACTTATTATTATTATTATTATTATTATTATTATTATTATTATTATTATTATTATTATTATTATTATTATTATTATTATTATTATTATTATTATTCACTGTACCTAAAAAAACAATGCTCTGTTGTGATCTGTTATTATTTTGTGCCTTTACATTGTTTGTCATTCACAACAGGATATGAGTGTGTTTAGAGTTTTTCCTGTATTTGCATAATTAAGTTATTTTCTGTGGAACTGTGATAAGTTGTTTAAAGCCCTTTTTTTAAATTTTGCTTTTCCTCAAGTTTATTTCTTTAGAGTTACCTTACATTACATCGTATTCAGGCAGCTGACACGGGAAAAGATGAGAGAGAGAGAGAGAGAGAGAGAGAGAGAGAGAGAGAGAGAGAGAGAGAGAGGGAGGCAGACAGACACAGACAGTCACAGATAGTCACAGACTGACACGGACCAACCTGCCTGCCTACCTACCTGCCTACCTAACCTAAACTAACCTTAACTAACGTAACGTAACGTAACCTAACCTAAGTAACCTAACCAACCACTTTCAGTGTGGTCCTCCACAGGGGAGGAGACAGACTCGGTGTCAGGCTCCAGAAAGCATATACGCAACATAACTTAAGACTCTCGCATTTTTTACCATTTCGATAACAGGACCAAGTGAGGCATCGTTTTCGGATATTTTCTCTGAACTTTTATGATTTCAAGCAAACACTACCTGGAAGAATGTAAATTCCAAACACAGGCCTTGCAACTACTACGTCGTCCACTACACTAAATAAACGACCACGGAAACAGTGTTTCTTGAATTTTCAACAGGAACAACTTAGGCGACACAACAGAACTGCCAGCCCCCCAAAAAATCACCAAATAGTACATAATAGTGTGGCCTCTAATGTATAAGTGTGTATATCAATGTCTTAGTATGTATATCAATGTCTTAGTGTGTATATCAATGTTTTAGAGTGTATATCAATGTCTTAGTGTGTATATCAATGTTTTAGAGTGTATATCAATGTCTTATTGTGTATATCAATATTTTAGTGTGTATATCAATGTCTTAGTGTGTATATCAATGTCTTAGTAAAAATATATACAGAAAACTACGGTGTTCATCACTCACTTCCAGGCTGGAGGGACTGATTACCTCAAACTTCTCCGCATCTTCAACCATTCTTCTCTGTACTGGACCTCAAGAAACCACTGTCAGGCGAAACGTTTCCAGAATATAGATACCCAAATGCTGCAGTTTGAAAGGCTGCTTTTTCATTCCACAGCTTCATAATTATCGACCCTATGAAGCTGAACACACAAACACTGAGGGACTGACCACCTCACACTCTAACTCTTGAAGGCTGGGGGACTGACCACCTTATATCTACGTCACTACTTATGTTGTCTCTTCTGTATTCCAACTGAAGAAGCCGGATAAGTACGGAAAACGACTCAATATAAATACCAAACTGTTGCACACATGTGGTACAGGTATTGTATACTATTATTGCAGTGATACCAAATCGTCTGTTACTATAACCAACGAAAGAAAGTATTAGAGTATTAGATCCCGCTACCCAAATACTATCACCAACACCACTACTTCCAGTACACCAATTTTAGTACCACTTATTTCACAAGCTGTACCATCATTGCTACCATCACCAGTACACAACCTGTACCATCATTGCTACCCTCACCAGTACACAACCTGTACCATCATTGCTACCCTCACCAGTACACAACCTGTACCATCATTGCTACCCTCACCAGTACACAACCTGTACCATCATTGCTACCCTCACCAGTACACAACCTGTACCATCATTTGCTACCCTCACCAGTACACAACCTGTACCATCATTGCTACCCTCACCAGTACACAACCTGTACCATCATTGCTACCCTCACCAGTACACAACCTGTACCATCATTGCTACCCTCACCAGTACACAACCTGTACCATCATTGCTACCCTCACCAGTACACAACCTGTACCATCATTGCTACCCTCACCAGTACACAACCTGTACCATCATTGCTACCCTCACCAGTACACAACCTGTACCACCATTGCTACCCTCACCAGTACACAACCTGTACCATCATTGCTACCCTCACCAGTACACAACCTGTACCATCATTGCTACCCTCACCAGTACACAACCTGTACCATCATTGCTACCCTCACCAGTACACAACCTGTACCATCATTGCTACCCTCACCAGTACACAACCTGTACCATCATTGCTACCCTCACCAGTACACAACCTGTACCATCATTGCTACCCTCACCAGTACACAAGCTGTACCATCATTGCTGCCCTCACCAGTACACAACCTGTACCATCATTGCTACCCTCACCAGTACACAACCTGTACCATCATTGCTACCCTCACCAGTACACAACCTGAAACCATCATTGCTACCCTCACCAGTACACAACCTGTACCATCATTGCTACCTCACCAGTACACAACCTGTACCATCATTGCCCCTACCCTCACCAGTACACAACCTGTACCATCATTGCTACCCTCACCAGTACACAACCTGTACCATCATTGCTACACTCACCAATACACAACCTGTACCATCATTGCTGCCCTTACCAGTACACAACCTGTACCATCATTGCTACCCTCACCAATACACAACCTGTACCATCATTGCTGCTCTTACCAGTACACAACCTGTACCATCATTGCTACCCTCACCAGTACACAACCTGTACCATCATTGCTACCCTCACCAATACACAACCTGTACCATCATTGCTGCCCTTACCAGTACACAACCTGTACCATCATTGCTACCCTCACCAATACACAACCTGTACCATCATTGCTGCCCTTACCAGTACACAACCTGTACCATCATTGCTACCCTCACCAGTACACAACCTGTACCATCATTGCTGCCCTTACCAGTACACAACCTGTACCATCATTGCTACCCTCACCAGTACACAACCTGTACCATCATTGCTACCCTCACCAGTACACAACCTGTACCATCATTGCTGCCCTCACCAGTACACAACCTGTACCATCATTGCTACCCTCACCAGTACACAACCTGTACCACTATTGCTACCCTCACCAGTACATATATTATTACCACTGTAACAGCCTTCACCATCAACACAATAGCGTCAGCCTCTTAAAACAATTGGATAATTAATTGACTATTACCTGGTGTTTACATGTTGACGGTTCCCAGAGTCATCACACCCGCCACCCGTTTTACGAAGAGACTTACTGATTGACAGCTTTGTGGATTTCATCGTCTGCACTAACAGTCTGGCTGAACAAAAACTAGGAAAGATTTGACGGGTAAGGAATGATGGGATGGCACAGACGAAGAGTGTCCCGTAGCTCGGTTGGTAGCGCACTCAGCTTACACATTAAGTGTCCGTGGTTCGATCCCTGTACAGGTGGAACATTGGGCGTGTTTCTTGACACAAGATGAAAATTAGACACATGTGAAACATCTGGATATCTTTACAGTAGACGTTTCGCCAACCAGTGGCTTTATCAATACAAATTCAAGGACAAAATTGGAAGACAGGTACCTGAGTGTTAGCAGACCGGTGTGGGATGCATCCTGGGGACAAGAAGAACCTAAGTTGCTCGAAATGCTCAACATAACCAGGGTCTTTATATATAGTATGTCAATGACGTTAGCTATGGTCTGTATAAGTTGTATCACGTTCTTTTAGAAATAAAGATTATTATTATAAGATTCAGTAAGATGACTTATCAAGATGCTTAAAAAAACACTGGTAAATTTGGCTGACGATACGATCCCAATACACGCAAAACTAAACGGAAATAAACACTATTCGATAACAATAACGAACCCACATAGCAGCAAATAAAACAGAAGAGAGTGCTGCATATTTCGGACCTCACCCTGAGACTCTTCAGCATATTGTCCAGCGGGGTCTCGTCTCTGTCAAAATAAACAAAACAAGAAAATGGAGAAGCGTGTGGCGTGCTGGGGATGGTAGGGGATGGTAGGGGATGGTAGGGGATTAGGGTCGAGGAAGAGAAAAGAGGGAATGGAAGGTGTCAGCCAGGAAGGGTACGTGGGACAAGCCAGGCGCATGATGAGAATTTTACCAGCGAATGTGGAGAAGAGAAAACATGAGGAGAGAAGATATGGAGAGGAAGTGAGAGAGGAGAGAATGCAGATGGATGGAGGGAAAGATGAGAGAAATGGAGGAATACAAGGAATAATAATAATAATAATAATAATAATAATAATAATAATAATAATAATAATAATAATAATATTATTATTATTATTATTATTATTATTATTATTATATATTATTATATTATTATATTATTATTATTATTATATATTATTATTATTAGTATTGTTATTACTATTATTTTATTATTATTACATATTATTAAATATTATTATTAATTATTTTATTATTATTATATATTATTATTATAGTATTGTTATTACTATTATTATTATTATTATTATTACTAGTATTATTATTATTATTACTAGTATTATTATTACTAGTATTGTTATTATTATTATATATTATTATTATTATTATTATTATTATTATTATATATTTATTACTATATTGTATTATTATTACATTATTATTATTATATATATTATTATTATCAACTGTATAGTTATTAGCATATGATATACTATTCGTATTTTTATTACATAATTTACCAGTCATGATTTGTGACTGGTATTATTAACTGGAATTGTTATTACTAGTATTGTTATTAGTGATATTACTAGGGATTATTAGATAGGTTATATAGAATTACTATTATAATGAAGAGGTTATTAGAAAACTAGATAATTCAGATTACTAGACATGGGAAAGACATGGAGTGTGGCAAGGCTGTGGAGAGCACGGATATAGGCAAAGCCTGATGAAGGTTCGATTCCTCACATGTTAATGACATCCCAATCGTTGACCAGTCAGACTGTTGGTGAGCCGGTGGAATATAACTGGAAAATGGAATACGTAGGAAATGGAAGGTGGGATTTCAGGGTGAGAGTAGGAAGGTTAGAAGGAAATGACTAATAAGTGAGAAGGGAAGAGGGAAAAGAAGGAATAGAGAATTCAGATGTACGAGAGACATGGGAAAGACATGGGAGAGGCATGGGAAAGGCATGGGAGAGACACGGAAGAGGCATGGGAAAGGCATGGGAGAGACATGAGAGAGACATGGGAGAGACATGGGAGAGCCATGAGAGAGCCATGGGAAAGGCATGGGAAAAGCATGGGAGAGACACGGAAGAGGCATGGGAAAGGCATGGGAGAGACACGGAAGAGGCATGGGAGAGACATGGGATAGCCATGGGAGAGGCATGGGAGAGCCATGGGAGAGACATGGGAAAGGCATGGGAGAGACACGGAAGAGGCATGGGAAAGGCATGGGAGAGACATGAGAGAGACATGGGAGAGACATGGGATAGCCATGGAAGAGGCATGGGAGAGACATGGGAGAGGCATGGGAGTGACATGGGAGAGGTATGGGAGTAAAGTTGATTACTAATACAAATAACACTAAATGTCTGAGTCTACACGGAATGAAAGTGTGTGTGAGTACTCACTTATTTGTACTCGCCTATTTGTGGTTGTAGGGGTCGATTCACAGTTCCTGGTCCCACCTCTTCGCTGGTCGCTACTAGGTTCATTATCTCCCTGCTCCAAGAGCTATATCGTACATCCATTATGGGAATGTGTGTGTGTGTGTACTCACCTATTTGTATTCACCTAATTGTGATTGCAGGGGTCGAGTCATAGCTCGACCCCCTGGTCGGTGCTAGGTCCTCTCCCTGCACCATGAGCTTTATCATACCTCATCTTAAAGCAGTGTATGGATCATGCCATCACTACATCACTCTCCATACTACTCACTTCCTGACAACTTTATGAATGAATAAATACTTTTCCTCTCAGTATTTATATGTCGTTATTATGTCCCCCCTCCCTTTCCTGTCCTCCAGTGTCGTTAGATCGATTTCCCTTAGCCTCTCCTCGTAGGACATACCCCTTAGTTCTGGGACTAGTCTCACTGCAAACCTTTACACTTTTTCTAATTTCTTGACGTGCTTGGCCAGATGTGGGTTCCAAACTGGTGGTATATACTTCAGTATGGGCATGATGTAAACTGTGTACAGAGCCCTTAGCGATTCCTTACTGAGGTGTCGGAACGCTATTCTTAGGTTTGCTGGTCATCCATATGCTGCAACAGTTATTTGGTTGATTTGCCTCAGATTTGCTCGGTATTACACTTAACTTAAGATCCTTTTCCGTGAGTGAGGTTTGCAGTCTTTGGTCCCCTATGCTGTACTCTGTCTGCGGTCTTCTTTGCCCTTCCCCGATCTTCATGACTTTGCACCTGGTGGGGTTAAACTCTACGAGCCAGTTGCTGGACCAGGATTCCAGCCTGTTTAGGTCCCTTTGTAATCATGCCTGATCCTCTTCTGAGTGAATTCTCCTCATTAGCTTCACATCATCTGCAAACAGGGACACTTCTGAGTCTATCTCTTCCGTCATGTCATTCACAAATACCAGAAACAGCACTGGTCCTAAGACTGACCCCTATGGAACCCCGCTTGTCACGGCAGCCCACTCTGACACTTGGTCACGTACCATGACTCGCTGATGCCTTCCTGTCAAGTATTCTCTAATCCACTGCAGTGCCTTCCCTGTTATACCTGCCTGGTCCTCCAGATTTTGCACTAATCTCTTGTGTGGAACTGTGTCAAAAACCTTCTTACAGTCCAAGAAAATACAATCTACCCACCCTCTCTCTCTTGTCTTATTGCCCTCACCTTGTCATAGGACTCCAGTAGGTTTGATACACAGGATTTCTCCTCCCTAAAACCGTGCTGGTTGTTGTGAATAAGCTCATTCCTTTCTAAGTGCTCCATCACTCTTCTCCTAATAATATTCTCCATGACTTTGCATATTATACATGTCAGTGACACTGGTCTATAATTTAGTGCTTCGAGTCTGTCTCTTTTCTTAAAAGTTGGGACTACATTTGTTGTCTTCCACACCTCAGGTAGTCGCCCTGTTTCGATAGATGTGTTAAAGATTGTTGTTAGTGGTACGTAGAGCGCCTCTGTTCCCTCTCTCAGGACCCATGGTGAGATGTGGTCCGGCCCCATCGCCTTTGAGGAATCTAGTTCACTTAACAGCCTCTTCGCTGCCTCCTCTGTTGTATGTATTCTCTCCAGCATTTGATGGTGTACCACACCACTCCGGGTTTCTGGAGTCATTTCTGTCTCCACTGTAAATACTTCTTTAAATCTCTTGTAGAGTTCCTCACATACTTCTCGCTCGTTTCTTGTGAGCTCCCCTCCTTCATTCCTCAGTCTGATTACCTGTTGTTTTCCTCCTGATGTGGCTGTACAACAGCTTTGGGTCAGACTTGGCTTTTGCTGCTATGTCATTTTCTTATTGTCGTTGAGCATAATTATCTCCGGCTCTTCGACTAATCTTATTTTCCTGGGTCCTTTGCCTTCTATACTTCTTACATTCTCTAGTCCACTTGGTTTTGGCCTCTCTACACCTTAGGATGAACCGAGGACTCGTCCTGGCATTCTCGTTATTTCCGTTGCCTATGGGTACGAACCTGTGTATGTACTCACCTTATTGTGGTTGCTGAGGTCGATTCATAGGTGTGTGTTACTCAATTGCGGACTATCTACTACTTCCAGATGCTCAGATTACTATTATTATTATTAATATTATTAATATTATTATTATTATTATTATTATTATTATTATTATTATTATTATTATTATTCAGGAGAAGTGGTAAACTCTTAAGGGTCGTACAGTGCCTGGGGAATTAGAGGCAATCAGACTCAATCCAAGGAAGGGAAAGGGTCAGATCCAATTCTATAGATCAAGAGCCCCTCACCAGCATCAAGAGACCTCTCTTGATGAGAGATGGATAGTCAAGGATAGTAACGTAGAAACTATCTCCCCCCTCCGTCTGCAGGGAGACTACGATAGTCTGTCTTATTCTCGATCAAGCAAAATCACAACAGATCCTGCAAGAAGAAGACTGTAACTAAATTCCACATTTACTAAGTACTTGTCACTAGCCATCATCTCTTGGGAAAACACTATTGCAATGGTCGCAACTCGGAAGAAAAAAAAAAAAAGTTACAGCCACATGTGTTTTGAACCGCATGCCCCTAAGTTTCGTATCATTGTAATTTCGGTTTGCATGCTGCCAGCAGTAACAGCCTGATAGATCAGGCCCTGATCCACCACGATGCCTGGTCATGGACCGCGCTGTGGGGGCGTTGACCCCCGAAACACACTCCAGGTATACTGGTATAATATCAGAAACACCTTCGTGCTTCAGATTGTCTCATTTGTTTACCATCTTGATATTTGTGTTTAAGAACAAGCGAAGTGATCTTAGTTTCTTCGTGTTGGAGGTTCCTTAATGATGATGCTAGCTTTCTTTACTCTTCTTTATACCCACTCAAAAATATTGCAACTTTATGCCCACTCAAGAATATTGCAACGAGGTGACCAGAGCCAGACAGAATACAGGGTGTTTTTAAAACGCTGGACCCAATTTCAAAGCAGTTTGTTTTGAAATTGGGTCCATTAATTTGAAACACCCTGAATGGAGCGTGGGGTTTAACACGAGCAGGGGACAATGCTATTATTGTTTCAAGAATTTTATGCTCGAAAATTGTTAGTGAAGCAAGCGCCATTGTGGCACCAACACATCGAATAGTCTTATAAAAACTTTACAAAACTTACAAGTTGACATATCACTTAGTATTTTTAAGACACTAATTGTAACTCTTCCGGAGTCTTACTCTTCAACTTCGCATGTCAGTTTCAATAGACTGACCGTGCCTGTTGAAACACTTGCAACATTGCCTAGTTCCTGATGAAGCACGGAATTGAGAATGTCCTTAAGGTAGTGTCTACTTTCCCCCAGAATATATATATATATATATATATATATTAAATGCTAAAACTTAGTTTCGTTTGCTCCAACTTTAGTTGATAAAGTTCTGGAAGTTTGTTCAGAGCCATGTTTTTTTAACTCTAGCTCTCTGTTCACTTTGATCTTCAAGTTTATTGTGTTTTAACTCTAAGGCTTCACGTATTCTAACTTCCTCTCTCGCTCATATCTATTCATCTTCTCTTTCCTTCTTCTTTTCTTTCCGTTTCCTCTTACCTTTCTAGTTATATTTTTTATTTTTTATCTTTCCATGTGCTTTCGTTCTCTTGTCCTTTTCTTCACCACAACACTTCCAATAATTCCCATCCGGATTCGATCTCAAACCAAAACTTGTATTCCTCCATTCTGTTTGTATAATCAACAAACCACTTACATATATTCAATCCTATACACTAATAACCAAAACGTAGGAGAGAGAAGCTTCTTTCTATGTGCGGGTTATTTGTGTATGTGCGGGTTATTTGTGTATGTGCGGGTTATTTGTGTATGTGAGGGTTATTGTTCCAGTCACAGTATTGTGCCTTTTTGTCCGTGAAGGATTACTTTGGAAACTGAAGTATGTAGGAGGAATTAAAGGTAAATTATTGCATAGGTTAAGATATTTTTTGTTTGAGAGGAAGCTGCGAACAGTTGCAAGGTAATCAAAGAAATATGTCTGCATGGGAGTGTGTCACAAATGTGGTACCACAGGGCTCTGTATTTGCCCCAATAATGAATTAGACACATATGCAACACTTGGGTATCTTTACTGAGGAAATGTTTCGCCACACAGTGGCTTCATCAGTCCATACAAAGGAGAATCGTGAAGAACAGGAGGAGTTTGAGGTGGTCAGTCCCTCAACCTTGAGTCGATGTTGTCAGTCCATCAAAGGCTGAGGGACTGATTACCTCAAACTCCTGTTCTTCACGATTCTCCTATGGAGATGAAGCCACTGTGTGGCGAATTTCCTCAATAAGATACCAAGTGTTCATATTTTCTATTACCAACTCGTCGGTTCTCTGAACCATTCATCTACTGCCCAAATAATGCTTTTAATTTATGTAAGTGATTTTCCAGAAGGAATGAAGAAATTATATGAATATGGTTGCAAAGGATTCAGAAATATTACGTAAAAATTATGAAAAATGTAAATATATTCAGGAGTATTTGGATACACTAAGCATGTAGAGGGGAATAAAATCATGTGAATATTATGTGACAAAATACTGAAAGTATCAAATAGAGAAAGATCATGTAAATGAAATTCTGAGAAACCTACTTTCTACACTACACTAGCAAACTATGAATGAGCTTTCAAAATATATATGAATGGTGAAATGTTAGAAAAGTTTATTATAAGTTATATAAAACCGAACTTAGAATATGCAGCAGTTATATGGTCCCCACACTTAAAAAATAAATATATGTAAATTAGGAAATGTTTAAAGAAGAGCTAATGAATGGCTGCCAGAGTTAAACAGTCTGAACTTAATGAATGGTTGAAAACGATGAGGCTATGATGACTGATTTAAGGAAAATGGGAGACATACCTTACCACGGGTGGGCTTCGAACCCGCGATCAGAGAGTTTCAAAACTCCACACCGTCGCGTAAGCGAGTCTTGAGACTCTCTGGACGCGGGTTCGAACCCCACCCGTCTTATGGTTTGTTTGCATTCGAGTCATTACGATTTCGTGAGTCATGGGAGACATGACAGCCACACATAATGTATTGAAAGGACTTAAAACAGTAGATAAAAACGATTGTTTATTACCAGCAAAAGTATTGACAAGTGGGATGGAAAAAATATTCAATAATTCCTTTAAAATCGAGTGGTTGACCAGTGGAATGTATTTAAAGGAGGAATTAGTGAGCACCGCGAACATTGGAAATATTAAAAAAATTATATGATGAACAGTATATTGAAGACGGTACACCACAAGTATAACTCTACTGCTGTAGGTAATTTCAAATAATAATAACACACGCACTCACACACATACGCAGAGGGAAAAGCAATGGGAAGAGGAGAGGAGAGGTAAGTTTTTATCCGTGGGCTTCAGTAGGCCAAGAGGAGGACATGCGAAGAAAGACGACAGGGAGAGATAAAAGAGATTGAAAATATCATCATCAGAGGAGGACATAACTGAGCTGATAAATTTTCTGGAAATATGGGGATATTCTAGAGAAAAAAACTCGACCAGGAAAACTGATTTTCAAACAGGATCCTGCAGTAGAAACCACTGCTAATGGAAACGAAATGCAAACATGTTTACCTCGACCACGAAAGAACAAGTACAGAACGACAGAAACTAAGAGAATACAAAGATGCAAGGTGCAAGAAAGAAACAAGGCTAGAGACAAGAAGGGGCACCCAGAGGCGGGAGGACCAGCAAACACAACCAATCATAGAACCACCCACAGAACATCAGAACCAAACAAATCAACCCAAAACAAACCACACTCCGCACCCAGAGATCACCCCAGTATAAACCCTACCTACACAGCAGTCTCTCATAGTGCCTTGCCAGATCTTCCATTCAACCAGCCACCATAAACACCCCAGAATACAATTTTGGAAAATAAGCTGAAGGTATAGTATACCAAAGCAGATAGAATAATGAAAAGAATCATGGAGGCATCCGAAAACATCATAGTACTCACGGAAACCAAACTCAAAGGAATGATAGATGTCATCTTTCCAGATATCAGATCATTAGGAAAGCTAGAGGTAACAGAGGGGGAGGAGGAGGAGTTGGAATGAGAGGACAGAAGGGAAGCAAGGGACTACATAGTAGGAGCACTTCAGACTGGGACTCCCATGGTGGGAATAAAGTTACAAGTGGAGAGGGAAGCAGGAGTAGGATGGGAGAAGCCAAACTAAAAGAGACGGGACTACACAGGCATGAAGAATTTCCTGCTTGAGATACAGTGGGAAAGATAACTGGAGGGAAAAACAGTAAATGAGATGATGGAAAACGTGACCACAAAATGCAAGGAGGCAGAGGAGAGGTTCGTACCTAAAGGCAACAGAAACAACTACTACTATTATTACTATTACTACTACTACTACTGCTATTAATACTACTATTATTACTACTGTATTAATATTGGTAGAATTACCGACAATATGTTAAGTAAAAGGACACAAATGCAACTAATGTGACATTTTATTGTGGCAACGTTTCGCTCTCCAGGAACTTTGTCAAGCCGTTACAAACAATACCACAATATCACCTTTTACTCATGTGCAAGTTGATTGTTCTACCTTATTGTATTACTACTACTACTACAACTTATATCACTACTACTGCCAAAAAAATAATGTCAAAGACCTGGGAGTGATCATGACAGAGGATCTCACCTTCAAGGACCATAATACTGTAGCAATGGCATCTGCCAGAAAAAATGACAGGATGGATAATGAGAACCTTTAAAACTAGGGATGTCAAGCTCATGTTGACACTTTTCAGGTCGCTTGTTCTAGCTAGGCTGGAATATTGCTGCACACTAACTGCACCTTTCAAGGCAGGTGAAATTGCTGACCTAGAAAATGTAGAGAACCTTCACGGCACGCATAAGTGCGATAAACCACCTTAATTACTGGGAACGCTTGAAGTTCCTAAACCTGTACTCCTGGAACGCAGGCGGGAGAGATACATTATTATATACACTTGGAAAATCCTAGAGGGATTAGTACCAAACTTGCACACGAGTGTCACTCCCTACGAAAGCAAAAGACTCGGCAGACGATGTGCCATCCCCCCAATGAAAAGCAGGTGTGCCACTAGCACGTTGAGAGACAACACAATAAGTGTCAGGGGCCCAAGACTGTTCAACTGCCTCCCAGCATACATAAGGGGGATTACCAATAGACCCCTGGCTGTCTTCAAGCAGGCACTGGACAGGCACCTAAAGTCGGTGCCTGACCAGCCGGGCTGTGGTTCGTACGTTGGACTGTGTGAAGCCAGCACTAACAGCCTGGTTGATCAGGCTCTGATCCAACATGAGAACTGGTCACAGACCGGGCCGCAGGGGCGTTGACCCCTGGAACTCTCTCCAGGTAAACTCCAGGTAAACTACTTCTACCACCACTAGTATTACACCCACTTTGAGAGTATATATATATACCCTCTGTGTCCATGTATTGCTTGTAACGGCTTGACAAAGCTCCTGGAGAGCGAAACGTTGCCACAATAAAATGTCACAATAATTGCATTTGTGTCCTTTTACTTAACATATTATTACTACTACTATTACTACTACTACTACTATTACTACAGCTACTACTACTATTACTACAGCTACTATTACTGCTACTATTATTACTATTACTACTGTTACTGCTACTATTACTACTACTATTACTACTACTATTACTACTACTACTTTATTACTACTATTACTACCACTACCTCCACTACTCTCACCTTCCTCATATATCCACTAACAATTTAACTCCAGCAAACCTGGAAAAATCAGGGTTCTCGTTTCTTGTTAATCTCTCGGTAATTTCCGTTTTACGATTCAGGAACGTTAACTGAGTACAGGAGAGAACTTGTGTCTGAGTGAAGGTGACTGAAGGTGAGGTGCTGATTATATACGAAGATGAACGGCTGCCGGGTAGTCAGTGTACACGTTCAACAGTCACTGTCTGTATGTACAACAGTCTGTTGATATTGCTGATGTTGTTGGTGTGGTCTCTGTTGTTTTTCTTAATGTCGTTATTGTAGACGTATTTGCCGTTGTTTTTGGTTGTTGTCATCGTTGTCTTTGTTGTTGCTGTTTTTGTTGCTATTGCTGTCGTTCTCTTTGTTATAGTTGTTTTGTTTTTGTTATTGTTGCTGTCTTTGTTGTTGTTGTTTTGTTTTTGTTGTTATTGTTGCTGTTGTTGTTGTTGCTGTTGCTGTCGTTTTTATTGCTGCTGCTGATGTCGTTGTTGTCTGCTGCTGCTGCTGCTGTCGTTGCCGCTACTGCTGTCGTTGTTGTTGCTGCTGCTGCTACTGCTGTCGTTGTTGTTGTTGCTGCTGCTGTCGTTGTTGTTACTGCTGCTGCTATTGTTGCTGTCATTGTTGTTGCTGCTGCTGCTGTCGTTTTTATTGCTGCTGCTACTGTCGTTGCTGCTGCTGTCGTTGCCGCTACTGCTGTTATTGTTGCTGCTGCTATTGTTGCTGCTGCTACGGTCGTTGTTGCCGCTACTGTCATTGTTGCCGCTGCTACTGTCGTTGTTGCCGCTACTGTCATTGTTGCCGCTGCTACTGTCGTTGTTACCGTTGCTACTGTCATTGTTGCTGCTGCTACTGTCGTTGTTGCCGCTACTGGCATTGTTGCTGCTGCTGTCGTTGTTGCTGCTACTGCTGCTGTCTTTGTTATTGCTACTGTTGTCGTTGTTGCTGATTATCACTTGCAGTTTTGCTTGCCTTAAATTAATCAGTGTTGGAGACCAGTCTTGCGGGTCGTTCCTCCTTATACTAATACTCTTGTCTTGGAACCAGTGACTCAGAGCAGCTAAGGATCTCCTTATACCACAGGATCTCATCGTCTGGCTTTCAGCAGACGGAGGATCAAGCCTCTTATCACTTCTTGCGATGATTGACCTACATGGGTTTAGCGCTTAACATGAATTATACAAAAAACAGAACAATGTTCTATGTGTAAACTTTCTCAGTTATATGTTGATCTTTGAATGAGTAAGACACATGTTGATCATAGGATGAGTCAGACACGTTGATCATAGGATGAGTCAGACACATTGATCATAGGATGAGTAAGACACGTTGATCATAGGATGAGTAAGACACATTGATCATAGGATGAGTAAGACACGTTGATCATAGGATGAGTAAGACACGTTGATCATAGGATGAGTAAGACACATTGATCATAGGATGAGTAAGACACATTGATCATAGGATGAGTAAGACACATTGATCATAGGATGAGTAAGACACATGTTGATCATAGGATGAGTAAGACACATTGATCATAGGATGAGTAAGACACATTGATCATAGGATGAGTAAGATACATTGATCATAGGATGAGTAAGACACGTTGATCATAGGATGAGTAAGACACATTGATCATAGGATGAGTAAGACACGTTGATCATAGGATGAGTATGACACATTGATCATAGGATGAGTAAGACACGTTGATCATAGGATGAGTAAGACACATTGATCATAGGATGAGTATGACACGTGTTGATTTTTGGTTGAATAAGAGACAGATAAATTAAGTCTCAAACTCTTGCCATGGCAGTAATGACAATATGATGTACGATATAATGTTGTATCAATGCTCTTCTATCTTTGATCATGTTCAGCTGAAGAAGAGAAGAGAGTCCCCCACCAACTCAGAGGCTGCTGTTGTTTTTGTCAAGACAATGGACCATTGAGATACAACAGCAATCAATGCAGACGACTTCCTCAACAGTCTTGCTACTGTGAAGTTCCAGGAACCTAACTACAATTGTGGGTAAATAGGTACAGCCTGGGAAAACAAGATAGCAAAACCTGAGGTATGGAGCATTGAGAAAATGAAAAAATTAGACGGTGATAGGGGGTGCTAGAGATCACAAATCCACTGATGGCATTCTTGGTTTGAGATGGAGAGACGACAAGGCTGCTACTTTGTTGACGAATGAAGTAGAGGTTTATCCTGTGACAAGGATAAAGAAATACAGCAAGGAATAAAAAAAACAGAAGCTTGATTCTCACTCATCAAGAAACATGATGCTACATGGGAAGCATTGATAAAAGTGATATGTTAGTGAACTGAACAAACCTCTAATGAGATCTAAACGGTGGTACATACGTCTGTTTGTATGTGATATTGATCTTGCTGTTGTAAATGCCTGGCTATTGTTCTAGCGTGATTCTGCTGCCCAGAAGAAAAGACTCATGACCCTCAAGGACTTCAGATTAGATGCGTCTTACACTGCAAGATCTCCACAACAAGATCTCCACAACAAGATCTCCACAACAAGATCTCCACAACAAGAACTAGGAAGGAGGACAACATCTCCAATGTCTTCACCTGTGGTAAGTGGTACTGATACATTTGACATGCCTAGTCCTATGCTGTACCAAAGTGCTGTCAGACCTGATAGTATAACGTATAACACAGCCTTACCTAATTGGTCGCTTAATACAAACTTGTCCTGTAAATTCTACAGCAGAATAAACAACCCAATAAAGTCAGTTATTGTTTGTTAAGCAGACAAAAATTGCAAGTGATATTGGTACAGCAACATTTGGCATGCCAAGTCATGTGCTGTATTAACGTGCTGTCAGAACTGACGGCAGTGTAATGTATAACACCTTACCTCATCAGCCAATGAATGCAAACAATTCCCGTAAGTTTTGCAACAAGATAAACAACCCAGTCAAGTTAATTACTGCTTGTTAAGGTAAATATCTGTCTGAAAGTGAACAAGAATTGCTTCTTTGACTTCCATAACAAGATTCACTGGGCAGTAAAATTATATATGCTCTGAAATAATAGTTTTGTATGTACGTCTGATATAATAACAATCGCTATTTTTATACGAGTTTTTTAACGGTGTAAAAATATAATTTGCTATATTTTTGTACAATGTTTGTGTTTATTTTAACGTGTTTAGTTATACTGGAAACAAGTTTGTATTATTTGTTTTATAATGTTGTATTGATCAATTAAGTTTAAATTTACACACATGCCATTTATTTATCATGTTGAAATATTATATTTGGACTTATTTCTCCTCATTTTTGGCTTTTCAGAACAAAAAACTTTTGAAACTTTCAAAAATTCTTCAAAAGTAAAAATATCTTAGAAAGAGTTATGCTATAATCCTATACTAATACATTTTTTTTAATTTCTTAGACATTTCGATGCTTTCCCAATAAAAATGTTTAAAGACAATGACATTGAGAGACAAAATGTCTCCTTAAATAAAGGGAAATATAAAACAAACACAATAAAACAACTTAAAATGTTTGATGTCACTGCAGAATTTATTGTTCAAGTGGATGATTATTTAAGGTAAAATGTTAAAGTTAATGAAACAAACTCAGGTGTCTCCTCTCCGTGTTGCAATATTGACTATACTGCAGTTGCATAATACAATATTGACTATACTGCAGTTGCATAATACAATATTGACTATACTGCAGTTGCATAATACAATATTGACTATACTGCAGTTGCATAACACAATATTGACTATACTGCAGTTGCATAACACAATATTGACTATACTGCAGTTGCATAACACAATATTGACTATACTGCAGTTGCATAACACAATATTGACTATACTGCAGTTGCATAATACAATATTGACTATATTGCAGTTGCATAATACATCTACAATATTGACTATACTATAGTTGCGTTATTGAATACTGCAGTTGCATAATACATCACTTGCAATACTGACTATTATGCAGTTGATAAACTGTTGACTATGCACTAAAATCACTGTAACTCAGTTGTATAAAATTTAATTACGCTGATTCTGTATTTAAGAAATATGTTGTATATGTCATCTCACTCCTTAATTACGTCAGTTTCCCAGTAATAATAATAATATCTTTATTTACTACAAGTACAAGGTATACAGGCCTAGCTGACATCAATGACATACTACTATATAGAAAGCCCCTTGTTATGCAGAGCAATTCCCTCAAATTAGGTCCTTGCCCCAGGATGCGACCTACACCAGTCGACTAACTCCCAGGTACCCATTTCACTGATAGGTGAACATAGACAACCGGTGTAAAGAAACACGCCCAATGTTTCTACCCTCGCTGGGAATCGAACGCCACCAGGCCACGGGGCACCGTAAATTGTTATAAATACGTCGATTCTATAAAAGCCATAAATTCATCTAATCTACACATTTGTTCAGTGATGTTACGAGTTTTAGATCCGATCTACTGACTCGACATGTTCATTTGTCCACTATAATCTACCTTGTCCATAATTACATCACATTTGCTTGGTCTGATTCGTCAGGTGAAGTCCAGGATCTTTCCTTAATTCATGGTATAACTTAACAAATCTTTGATGACAACTGTGTTGCAATTGTCCTCAAAGATTTGTTAAGTTATACCATGAATTAAGATCCTGGACTTCACCTTACGAAACAGACAAAACAAATGCGATAGTAATTATGGACAAGATAGATTATAGCGGAAAAATGATTGCACGAGGGAACTTAGGTGCCTCTTAAGACTCACCACAACACTTCAGTGTTGCAGCCTCACTAAGCAGTCGACTAACTCGAGGTCATAGGGTCAAAAGAAGGTAAAATTATTTAGTCGACAAAGCACTTTGGGCACAGCGTGAATTACCATCAATTAACAACGAGTAAAACGCAGCTTGTTCACACCTTTAGTAATGTTTTCGTCCCCAAGTTCAGGTGTAGTGGTGATAGTGTAGGGGTGATAGTGTAGTGGTGATAGTGTAGGGGTGATAGTGTAGTGGTGATAGTGTAGTGGTGATAATGTAGTGGTGATAGTGTAGTGGTGATAGTGTAGTGGTGATAGTGTAGGGGTGATAGTGTAGGGGTGATGGTGTAGTGGTGATAGTGTAGTGGTGATAGTGTAGTGGTGATAGTGTAGGGGTGATAGTGTAGTGGTGATAGTGTAGTGGTGATAGTGTAGTGGTGATAATGTAGTGGTGATAGTGTAGTGGTGATAGTGTAGTGGTGATAGTGTAGTGGTGATAGTGTAGTGGTGATAGTGTAGTGGTGATAGTGTAGTGGTGATAGTGTAGTGGTGATAGTGTAGTGGTGATAATGTAGTGGTGCAAGCCTGATCGGGGGTTTATAGTGGAGGTGTGATGGTCGAAGATACACTGTAGGGGACTATGTTAAGTGCATGTATAGGTGTGGTGGTGCTACTGGTGTTGTGGTGGTGCTACTGGTGTTGTGGTGGTGCTACTGGTGTTGTGGTGGTGCTACTGGTGTTGTGGTGATGGTAATAGTGTTGTGGTGCTGGTGTATTGGTTGTGAAGTGTGGTCGTGCAAGAGTATTGGTCAGTAACTGGTACAGGTGTTGTGGCAGTGCAGGTGTTGTGGTGCCGCATGTGTTTCCTTTAGTGGTGCAGGTGTTGTGAAGTCTTGTGTGGTGAAAGTGTTGTGGGATTACGAGTGTTATGCAGGTGTTCTGGTGCAGGTATTGTTAATGGTGCCACAGGTATTGCTGTGGTCCATGTATTGTGATGGTGCATGTGTTTCAGTGGCGCCTGTGTTTGAAGCTTTTGCACTGGTAATGAGGAGGTGCAGGTGTTGTTAATGTACAAGTGTAATGGAAATATAGTTGAGCTAGTAACGTATTGGTGCAGTTGTGTTGGTATTGCAGGTGTTGCGGAGAGGCAGGTGTTGTGCTGGTGAGAGTATTGGGTTACAGACCCTTATAAACGAGGCCGCCCCCTCACCCCCCCCCACACACACACACAGGGAGCAGGGAAACAGAGCTGACCTAGTAGTACTCAGCGAAGAGGGGGGCCAGGAGCTGTGACTCGACTCCTGCAACCACAAATAGATGAGAGCGAGCCTGCGCGCACATACACACACACAAACACAGTAGAGTAGAGAAAGTGCAAAGGTTTGCAACAAGACTAGTCCCGGAGCAAAGGGGTATGTCCTACGAGGAGAGGTTAAGGGAAATCGACCTGACGACACTGGAGGACAGGAGAGATAGGGGAGACATAACGACATATAAAATACTGAGAGGAATTGACAAGGTGGACAGAGACAGAATGTTCCAGAGATGAGACACAGCAACAAGGGGACACAGTTGGAAGTTGAAGACTCAGATGAATCACAGGGATGTTAGGAAGTATTTCTTCAGTCACAGTGTGGTTAGGAAGTGGAATAGTTTGGGAAGCGAAGTAGTGGAGGCAGGATCCATTCATAGTTTTAAGAAGAGGTATGATAAAGCTCATGGTGCAGGGAGAGTAGGGGCCAGTGAAGAGGCGGGGCCAGGAGCTGACTCGACCCATGCAACCACAACTAGGTGACTACACAAGAAATGACCACGAAGTGTGTGAGGAGCTCAACATGAGATTCAAAGAGGTGTTCACAGAGGAAATAGAAGGGCCTCCAGAAAGGAGGAGAGGTAGGGTACACCATCAGGTGCTGGACACGATACACACAACTGAGGAGGAAGTGAAGAGGCTACTAAGCGAGCTAGATACCTCAAAGGCGATGGGGCCGGACAACATTTCTCCATGGGTCCTGAGAGAGAGGGCAGAGGAGCTATGTGTACCCCTAACAACAATCTTCAACACGTCTATCGAAACAGGGCAACTACCAGAGGTATGGAAGACAGCAAATGTAGTTCCAATTTTTAAAAAAGGAGACAGAAACGTAGCACTAAACTACAGACCAGTGTCACTGACATGTATAGTATGCAAGGTCATGGAGAAGATTATCAGGAGAAGAGTGGTGGAGCACCTAGAAAGGAATGAGCTTATCAACGACGGCCAACACGGTTTCAGGGACGGGAAATCCTGTGTCACAAACCTACTGGAGTTCTATGACAGGGTGACAGCAGTAAGACAAGAGAGAGAGGGTGGGTAGATTGCATATTCTTGGACTGTAAGAAGGCGTTTGACACAGTCCCACACAAGAGATTAGTGCAGAAGCTGGAGGACCAGGCAGGGATACCAGGGAAGGCACTACAATGGATCAGGGAATACCTGTCAGGAAGACAGCAGCGAGTCATGGTCCGTGGCGAGGTGTCAGAGTGGGCGCCGGTGACGAGTGGGGTTCCACAGGGGTCAGTCCTAGGACCGGTGCTGTTTCTGGTGTTTGTGAACGACATGACGGAAGGAATAGACTCCGAAGTGTCCCTGTTTGCAGATGATGTGAAGTTGATGAGAAGAATTCAATCGGAAGAGGACCAGGCAGAACTACAAAGGGATCTGGATAGGCTGCAAGCCTGGTCCAGCAATTGGCTCCTGGAGTTCAACCCAACCAAGTGCAAAGTCATGAAGATTGGGGAAGGGCAAAGAAGACCGCAGACGGAGTACAGTCTAGGGGGCCAGAGACTACAAACCTCAATCAAGGAAAAAGATCTTGGGGTGAGTATAACACCAGGCACATCTCCTGAGGCGCACATCAACCAAATAACTGCTGCAGCATACGGGCGCCTAGCAAACCTAAGAACAGCATTCCGACATCTTAATAAAGAATCGTTCAAGACCCTGTACACTGTGTACGTTAGGCCCATACTGGAGTATGCAGCACCAGTTTGGAACCCACATTTATCCAAGCACGTAAATAAGCTAGAGAAAGTGCAAAGGTTTGCAACAAGACTAGTCCCGGAGCAAAGGGGTATGTCCTACGAGGAGAGGTTAAGGGAAATCCACCTGACGACACTGGAGGACAGGAGAGATAGGGGGGACATGAAAACGACATATAAGATACTGAGAGGAATTGACGAGGTGAACAGAGACAGAATATTCCAGAGATGGGACACAGCAACAAAAGGACACAGTTGGAAGTTGAAGACTCAGATGAATCACAGGAATGTTAGGAAGTATTTCTTCAGTCACAGTGTGGTTAGGAAGTGGAATAGTTTGGGAAGCGATGTAGTGGAGGCAGGATCCATTCATAGTTTTAAGAAGAGGTATGATAAAGCTCATGGTGGAGGGAGAGTAGGGGCCAGTGAAGAGGCGGGGCCAGGAGCTGACTCGACCCCTGCAAGCACAACTAGGTGAGTACAACTAGGTGAGTACACACACACAAACGGAGGCTCTCACTCTTTCTTGCTGGAACATAAAATTCTGCTCGGCTCGTCGTTAAAACTAAGGTTTGAAAAGGAAACCAGATAAGGTGTGGAGTCATTCGTGTCACTTTACCACGTAATTGATAGTGTGTTATTTTGAAGGTTGAAGTTTCCCCTGGAACTATCAGTTGAAGAACCCAATGTACGTGTGAGTCATGTTTACCTATGTGTTTCCATTGTAGCTCTGTTTTTCCTCACCTGTGTGTGCCACCATTGTAGGTGTATTGTCATGACCTGTGTTACCACTGTGAGTCTCTTGGTATTCCTACATCCGAGTCACCATTGTTGTTGTTTGTTGTTCTCGTCTCGGTCACCACTGTAAGTCTGTTTTTGTTAACACTAATTCACCATTATAAATAATGAACTACATTCTGTATCACAGTTATATGTAGGCGTTGTTCCTGCCTCTGTTTCACCATTGTAATTGTTCATTGTGTGTTATTTCCCCTACTGTGTCTTTATTATAAGTGCGTGTTATTCCTGCTACTGTGTGTTATTTCTACTTCTGTGTCTTTATTATAAGTGCGTGTTATTCCTGCTACTGTGTGTTATTTCTCCTACTGTGTCTTTATTATAAGTGCGTGTTATTCCTGGTACTGTGTGTTATTTCCCCTACTGTGTCTTTATTATAAGTGCGTGTTATTCCTGCTACTGTGTGTTATTTCTCCTACTGTGTCACCATTTCCGCTCATAACTATTACTCTCCCCTTTTCTGTTGATTATGGTAAGACACATAAGCAACAGTTTGGCATCTTTATTACGAAAGTTTCGCCTACACAGTAGGCTTCTTCAGTCGAGTACGATGTAATCAGTCCATCACCCTTGAAGACGTAGATTTGAGGTTATCAGTCCCTCAGCCTGGAGAAGAGTTCAGCTCCATAGTCTGAAACAATGTGGAGCTGAAGTGACAGTGTAGAGACTTATATACTGTGGGAAGGAGAGGTGTAGAGTGGTAGTAGAAAGAATGTAATCACTGAGAGGTCATGTCCCTCTCAGATCCAACATTCTCACTGGAAAAAGTTGTCCAAGGTGTTTTCTGTACCAAGATGCCATTGTGTTGCAGTGTCTGACAGAGTGAATATGAAAATGGTATGCAATAGCGACAGGTTGGTAAGACAGGCAACAGTTAAGGACTGATTACATCCTCTTCATATCTCTACTGCTCCTGCCTACTCTTTGTACTCGACTGAAGAAGCCTACTGGAGAAGAGTTCTGCTCCATAGTGTGAAACAATGTGGAGCTGAAGTGACAGTGTAGAGACTTGTATACTGTCGGAAGGAGAGGTGTAGAATGGTAGTAGAAAGAATGTAATCACTGAGAGGTCATGTCCCTCTCAGATCCAACATTAACTGCCCCTAATGCCATGGCATGCCAGTGGCTCTCCTTGCATTACAGTTTTATAATTGTTTTATAATTGTAACTACCAATAACATTGTACACTTGTACAATGTTATTATTATTATTATTATTATTACTGTGTAGGCCAAACGTTTCGGAATAAAGATGCCTAACTGTTGCCTATGTGTCTTACCAACCTATCGGTATTGTATACCATTTTGATATTCACTCTGTTGATTCTGTCAGTGTGAGAGAACTTATTCTTCCTTATGTGACATTCAGTAGGTACGTTCTTATTTTTCAGAATGAACCTGTCGTGGTTACTTTAATAATATTAATGTCTCTACCACAAGCAATTAGGGATCGTCTATTCACTTCTTGCTCTCCAGCTATTTGAAGAGTAGATGCTAAGGAAGCATTTTACCTCCCCCGTCTCCTGTATCTCTACTTGTAAACAAATTTCTTTGTTTTAATCTGTAACTATTTTATTATCTATCAAGTTTTGTGAATGTTTTGCTAAAATTTCTTGCCAATTATTGCTCCTTCCAGCCCTCGATTTGAAACCCCATTATTTACCACACACTGCTATTCCTCTGTCTTCCTTCATTTCAGCAACTGTCAATGACTGGAATATCAAGTACCTCGAGGAACTGGTCTAGCAGGCATTAGATGTCCTAGACATCCATTTTCCTGGCATATGACTGGGATCCCTCCCATAACGTAAATAATTCAATAGCTGTTTTGCAATGAATTAGCAATTCCTCCCTCCTGTGTTTGTCAACATGATTTCTTTCCCCTCTGAGGCAGAAAACGAGTGTGTTAACATGACTGACATGTTATCTAACCTGCTAATTATTTTATACATTTCTTATCGCAGACTATTATACAGATGTTCTGGAGTAAAATAAATCTTTTTTCTTTTATTTTTTCAAGCCAGCTTCTTCAGCCTTCCTCTAATTCACTGTTCTCTCCCTTCTGCAAGCTATTTTGTACTAGTTATTGATAACATATATCCCTTAGCAACTCTTGATACGTATCCCCTATGTGAATGCTAACCGAATCACATCATTACGACATTTATCCATGAGAATTTTTAATCTCTCTTTCTCCTTGAGAAGTCGCAGCTGGGCGTCCTGCAGAAGGCAGGCTGGACTGGCTGGCAGTGCTTACCACCCACATCTATTACGTTGGGCAGCAGGGGGCATGGAAATTCTGCTTCCAAAACATGACTTTAGTCCTTACAGACATGCTAGCAAGCTAAAATATAACACTCCACCCAAATTTCCAAAGTAACTCAGCTCAGGAGAGGACGGGTAACACGACCTCCCTCGAACACTGACTAATTATCTTTTCTAGGATGAATTATACTCTCTTTTATCTCTCTTGACGATAATTTTTTGCAGTACATTTTCGCATTCCCCAATATTCAGAACACACATGACTTGCCCTGACCTTGGCATTCTCCTCAACACTTCCCCTGACATGTCTTATGATATTTTCTTGAGTTCTCTTCTTTCTTCTAATCTCTTCTTCTGATCTGCTTTTCAAAATCTTCTTTACTTTACCTTTATTCTGAGTGCCTTCTCTTTATATGGCTTTTGTTCTCTTGTTCTTATTTTTTTTTCCTCTCGGTCGAGATTTCATAATGGTCCAGGACGAACCGAAACGCCATTTACTTTTTCCCCGAGAAAGTTTTAGATTGTGTATGATTGTTCCATCTACTGTACCATGACTTATTATTATGGTGATTATATTACTTGATAGCATTAGTCATCTGTTTTCTTGTGTAGTGAAAGGTTTAGACTGAGGTCATCTACAAAAGAATGGGGCTAAGGGATAAAAATATAGGTACAGTGGTACCCCGGATTTCGTCAATAATTTGTTCCAGAATGATGTTCGAGTGCCGTTACCGAACGAATTTGTTCCAATAAGGACGAATGTAAATTAGATTAGTCCGTTTCAGACCCCCAAAAATACACTTACAAAAGCACTTACAAAAATACACTTACATAATTGTTCGAGTTGGGAGCTGCCCGAAATCCGGGGTACCACTGTATTTGGCGTTGAAACATCATTACTAGATACCAAGTAGTAAAAGTGTGATACGCTGGTACTAATTAATATCAAATACAGTTTCATAAATACCTACCCTAGGAGATCCACCTTGAAGGTAATTGCTGAGGTATAGAATGTGGTCAGAAACTGTTGGTGCTTGTAACTTTGAGTGAAGGTCGTAGTGCATAAATCAGTCAAAGGTACAAGCAATGTCCAGCGGAAGTAAACAACTGATCTTGAATTCAGATCAGCTGTAGATCGAGCTTTTCTGAAATCCTATTGTAAGTCACAGGTTTGCAAGATAATTTAAAAGAAAGTGAGTAGAGGAGTTTTCTCCCACACCAACGGTGCTGTTCACACCAATTCCAAGGCCGAGGGACTGATTACCTCATCTTTTGTATATAGTTCTACTGTCTTCATATAATGTCCTTGAATTTGTATTGATAAAGCTACTGCTGGATGGCGAAACGTTTACAATAAAGATACCCAGATGTTGCACATGTGTCTTAATTTCACATGTCTAATTTTTAACCATGATTTTTTTTATGCTTAATGTAAATTTTGTTTGACTGGCATAATCATGATTATAATTTTGAAGACGACATTTATTTTACCTCACGTGGAACTTTAATACTGATTATGTTTGTTTAAAATAAAAAAAAAACATACGGAATGTTTCTGTGACTAATACCAGCATGTGGGTGTAACTTATACCCTTTTGTGTTTACCTTCCGCTGGTGAAAGTAATTAATTTTTACCTAGAACCAACAAGAGTCGTGATATCCTCTACTAAGCAGAATTAGAAGAGGTGAGAGAATGAAATTAAGACACATGTGCAACATCTGGGTCTCTTTATAGTAGACGTTTCGCCATCCAGTGGCTTTATCAATACAAATTCTAGGACATAATCTGAAGACAGCAGAACTATATACAAAAGATGAGGTAATCAGTCCCTCAGTCTTGGAGTTGGTGTGAAGAGCACCGAAGACTTCGGTGCTCTTCACACCAACTGAAGGGCGAAACGTCTACAATAAAGATACCCAGATGTTTCACATGTGTCTTAATTTCATCTTGTCAGTATTGTATACCATTCTTGTACAAGGTGAGAGAATGGCGATACTGTCAGGATATATCCACACAGTAATTCAAGGTCCCCTTGCTTGGACCCTCAGCCTCTCCTGTGTCTTGACACTCGAAGACTACATAAATTTCTTCCATTCTTAACGTAATCCCTAATGTCTTCGACACAACTCATGCAGCTGACCTTAGAAACAACTGGCAGTAAGTCAGGTATTTCTTGAATGCTTGTTGTAACGATGCCATCCAGCCGGAACACAGATGCGAATGTTCTCTCTGGTGAAAAATCTCTTGTCAGTCTTTGACCAGCGACCACCAGACGTTGAAATTTATTTTTACTAACGTCTGGGTTTTTTTTTCTCTCTTCTTCTTCACTGAGAAAGGCAGAGCGTTGGTCAACTTTCATTTGATAACATTCTCCGATGTATTTTCTGTGTAGTTGGTATTTGACGTCCGGCTTGTGGCGTTGAAAGTTAAACCTTAGCTTTTCAGAATATGGTCTTGAAAACCAGTTCTTCTCTTTGATGTGTACATATATGCACAGATAGGAGAAACTTATGACGTTTCAGTCCCAAGTTGGACCGAAATGTATTCATGACTATCTTCCTATGTGCGGGTTATTTGTGTATTGTTCCAGTCACAATATTGTGCCTTTTTTTATACGATGTGCGTAATGCAGATGATCTCAGGTCATCGTACAGTCGACCCACGTTAATCAACTAAAACCCACGTACCTATTTACAGTAAGGAGAACATAATCAACAGGGTAAAAAATTATTCGGATGTACTATGTGAAACAGCCGGGATATATAACCTGGGTCTAGTGAGTCAAACACTGTCACTGAGCTGATTAATATAGCCAAGCTACATGGAACTTCAGGTAACTATAAACCAAAGATCGACACAACTAGTTGTGTCGATGCATGCAGGGGATGAGATGAAAAGCTGTAAGCCTCCTGCCTGAAAGCTGGCTGCCTTGGAATAACGTCTAGCGAAAGCTGGATGCCAAGGTATTGACCAGTGTGGTACGGTTGGCAAAGCACTGCGTACCTTGTCATGAGGTTCGTAGGTTCGAGTCTCCGTCGGCCAGAGATCAGTGTTTGTGATATATATATATATATATATATATATATATATATATATATATATATATATATATATATATATATATAATAAAGACGACTATGTTGAAAATGATATAAAATATACTAACAAGTTGATGACTAAGACACACGTGAAACAGCTGGGTATCTTCACTCATGAAACGTTTCGCCGACACAGTAGACTTCTTCAATATTTGTCTGAAGAAGCCTATTGTGCAGGCGAAACTTTCTTCAATAAAGATGCCCAACTGTTGCATATGTGTGTTAATCTTCAAAGACAACTACACAGAGATCATCAATAATGATAAGATCTTCATTCTGACTCATACTGTCATGGCGCATTTGTGTCCTCACTCTTTTTTTTACTCTTTTCATGAACTTCGACTGTTTTTTTCTGTTTGTTTTGTCTGTCCTTGGGTCGTTTGCTTGTTTATCTTTCCGTATTTTTGTGCCCGCGCGCCGTTTATCCGTTTCTTTTTTTTTTTTGCCTGTTACTCCCGATGTTTGTTTACTTGCTTCTCTCTCTCTCTCTCTCTCTCTCTCTCTCTCTCTCTTCTCTCTCTCTCTCTCTCTCTCTCTCTCTCGCTCTCTCTCTCCGTTTGTCTGTTCCATTGTCCGCTTTGCCTGTTTTTCCGTCTCTCTTTTCGAGAAATATGTAACAAGTTTCAAAAAAATCTTACACATAGTTAAGAGAAACCTTCCGAGTGTCGACACCAACTGTTTTATCAAGAGGAATGATAATCAACAGAGTAAAAGTATATTACAAAAGCAATAAAGAGCGTTTAGCTCTTTCACAAGAGCATAAACTCTTCCACAAGAGCATAAACTCTTTCACAAGAGCATAAATTCTTCCAATGGGCTCGGGAATGTCCATAACCCTAGCGTATATAGACTAAATAATGTAGAACTTGGCCATACAGAACGTGAAAAGGACTTGGGGGTTATGGTAAGCAGAAACCTGAAACCAAAACAGCAATGTCTTAGCGTACATAATAAGGCAAACAGATTACTGGGATTTATATCAAGAAGTATTAGCAACAGAAGTCCATCGGTTATACTGCAGCTCAGTTCTGGTGTCCATATTACAGAATGGATATAAATTAATACATAGCATAAGAAATCTTCCGTATGAAGAAAGACTGAAGTCCCTTAAATTACATTCTCTTGTAAGACGAAGAATGAGGGGAGACATGATCGAGGTGTATAAGTGGAAGATGGGTATTAACAAAGGAGATATAAATAAGGTCTTGATATCCCTCCAAGAGAGAACCCGCAATAATAAATTCAAATTAGATAATTTTAGATTTAGATAGGAAATAGGAAAGTAGGGCTATATAAATTCACCTTGGGTAACTTCAAATTTAGGATGGATAAATAAATACATGAGTGAGAAGAGGGGTTGGATTTAAATGGGACTTGTACATGAGTTAAAATGGTTATCAAAACTTGTTGCTTGGATAGCATTGAAAATGGGTAGAGCAATGTGGCAGATGTTGCAAATGTATGGAATAGGAGGTAGGTTACTGAAAGCAGTGAAGAGTTTTTACGAGGATAGTGAGGCTCAGGTTAGAGTATGTAGGAGAGAGGGAGATTATTTACCAGTAAAAATACGCCTTATACAAGAATGTGTGATGTCACCATGGTGGTTCAATACATTTTGTAGATGGGGTTGTAAGAGAAGTGAATGCTTGGGTGTCGGCAAGAGGTGTGGAGTTAAAAGATAAAGGCTCTAAAAACAAAGTGGGAGTTGTCACAGTTGTTTTTTGCTGATGACACTGTGCTTTTTTGAGATTCTGAAGATAAGTTGCTGAGGTTGGTGGATGAGTTTGGTAGGGTATGTAAAAGAAGAAAATTTAAAGTGAACATAAGAAAGAGTAAAGTGATGAGTATAAAAAAAAAATAGGTAATGAAAGATTGGATATCAAATTGGAGGGAGAGAGTATGGAGGAAGTGAATGTATTCAGATATTTGGGAGTTGACTTGTCAACAGATGGGTCTTTGAAAGATGAGGTGAACTATAGAATTGATGAGGGGAAAAAGATGAGTGGTGCACTGAGCGGTCTGTGGAGACAAAGAACGTTATCCATGGAAACAAACAGAAGAATGTATGAAAGGATAGTTATACCAACACTCTTATATGGGTGCGATGCATGGGTGGTGAATGTTGCAACAAGGAGAAGACTGGAGGTAGTGGAGATGTGTCTAAGGGCAATGTGCGGTGGGAATATTATGCAGAGAATCCATAGTTCGGAAATTAGGAGGAGGTGCAGGGTTACTAAAAGTATTATCTAGAGGGCTGAAGAGGGGTTGTTAGAGTGATTCAGACAATAAAGAGGATGGAAGAAAGCAAAATGACTTGGAGAGCTTATAAACCTGTAAGGGAAGGAAGGCAGAGTAGGGGTCAGCTTGGAAAAGGTTGGAGGGAGGAGGTATACCTGCAGATACCTGGAGAGGGCCCTGGATCAACGCCCCCGCGACCCAATCCGTGACCAGTCCCCATGGTGGATAAGGGCCTGATCAACCAGGCTGATACTGTTGATCTCACGCAAACTGACTCACGAACCACAGCCCAGCTGGTCAGGTAACAACTTTAGGTGCCGGTCCAGCGCATTCTTGAAGACAGCCAGGGGTCTATTGGTAATCTTCCTTATGTATGCTGGGAGGCAGTTGAACAGTCTTGGGCCCCTGACTCTTATTGTGTTGTCTGTCAGTGTACTCGTGGCGCCCCTTCTTTTCATTGGGGAATGTTGTATCTTCTGCCGTGTCTCTTGCTTTCTTAGGGAGTGATTTTCGTGTGCAAGTTTGGTACCAATCCTTCTAGGATTTTCCAAGTGTATATTATCATGTATCTTTCTGACCTGCGTTCCAGGGAATACAAATCAAGGGACTTCAATCGTTCCCAGTACTTTAAGTGCCTTTTCGTACTTATGTGTGCCATGAATGTTCTTTGTACACTATCCAGGTCAGCAATGTCGCCAGCCTTGAAGGTGGCAGTTAGTGTACAGCAGTATTCCAGCCTAGAGAGAACAAGCGATTTGAAGAGAATTATCATGGGCCCGACGTCCCTAGTTTTGAAGGTTCTCATTATCCATCCTATCATTTTTCTAGCAGATACGGTAGATACATTGTTGTGGTCTTTGAAGGTGAGATCCTCTGACATTATCACTCCCAGGTCCTTCACATTAATTTATCGGCTCTATTGTATGGTTTGAATTTGTTGTATAGTCTGATACAGCTTTAATTTCCTATATGTGAGTAGTTGAAATTTCTCTTCATTGAGGCATGAGCATCCAGCAAGCATGCGTGAGCGTGAGGCATGAGCATCCAGCAAGCATGCGTGAGCGTGTTAGATAATAGCGAGCGGATACAAATGTTTTTTAATACTTGACGTGCTGTTGGAGTATGAGCAAAATAACATTTATGAAGGGATTCAGGGAAATCGGCAGGCCGGACTTGAGTCCTGGAGGTGGAAAGTTCAGTGCCTGCACTCTGAAGTAGAGGTATTGATATGTGAAGTTTTTTAACTTTAGTGCAGGCACGCCTCTAGTAAGACAGTCATGGAGTGAATGATGATGAAAGTGTTTCTTATTTTTTTCGGGTCACCCTGCCTCGGTGGGAATCGGCCGACGTGTTAATAAAAAATAAATAAATTTATTATTATTATTATTATTATTATTATTAAGGCGGAAAGCAGCCTAGCAAATGCCAAGAAGCAAGTTATCTGTGCTTTCCCTTCCTACCGCCCACAAGACTTACGACCCGTCACCTCCGACATTTTCCCACAAGGAAAACACCTTTCTGAAAAAAATTATGTATTCCCAGACCTACCGGACACGTATGTGCGTATACGCATTTTCCTCTATACTGATATATGAGAGCTTGGTCGTGCAGTATGCTGCCTGACTGTATTTCATGGTGTTTATAATAATAATAATAATAATAATAATAATAATAATAATCTTTATTTCTACAAGTACATGATAGAACTTATACAGACCATAGCTGACATCAGTGACATACTATATAGAAAGACCTTGGTTATACAGAGTATTTTGGGCAATTTAGGATAATTTTGTCCCCAGGATGCGACCAATACTAATCGGCTAACACCCAAGTACCTACTCGCTGCTAGGTGATCAGGGACAACAGGTGTAAAGAAACACCCCCCAGTGTTTCTACCCATGCCTACTCAGTCCCTTTCCATCTCTCTCCATCCTCCTTTCTTAGCTCTCCTTACCAGGACTCTGGTCAGGGAAATAGATTCCGTAAGTATCTATTGTTTACTATTTATGTCTATTGTATACTATTTATGTCTATTGTATACTATTTATGTGTCAAGAACCGGTGTTCACTTCAATTTCCAGTAGGTAAATAGCAAACTCGAATTCCAGGATCCAGTTGGGGCACGGGGCTCCGGTTCCAGAGACCTTAAGGACCTTAAAAAGTCTTGATTTAGGGATCCTTAGGGAGCACATAATTTATTCTTCCTTTGGCCTCAGCTGAAGCCACAAAACTGAACAGCTGATTATCTGGGAGGTCGAGTGGGAAGGGGAGAGGGAGAGGGAAAAATTATGCAATAATGAAGGGAAGGTAGATGGAGAAGGGGAAATAGTGAGGGAGACAAAGAGGATGAGGAAGAGGAAGAGGAAGAGGGAGAGGGAGCGAGGGTGAGAGAGAAAGGGAGTTGGAGATATACAACACCTCAGAATTAGTTGTTTTCCTAAGGGAGATTGAATAATTTTCATTAATGAGAAAAGAGAGAGCTAGGGAAGAGAGGGATAAAGAGGAGAGGGAGAAGGAAAGAGGCAGAGAGAGGGAGGAGGAGAGAGACAGGGAGAAGGAAGAGGAGATAGACATGGAGAATGGGAGAGAGACAGGGAGAGGGAAGGGGAGAGAGACAGGGAGAAGGATAATGAGAGAGACAGGGAGAGGGATGAGGAGAGAGAGAGAGAGAGGGAGAGGGAAGGGGAGAGAGAGAGGGAGGAGGAGACAGAGAGAGGGAGGAGAGAGACAGGGAAAGGGAGGAGAGAGACAGGGAAAGGGAAGAGAGAGACAGGGAGAGGGAGGGGAGAGATACAGGGAGAGGGAGGGGAGAGAGACAGGGAGAGGAAAGAGGAGGGAGACAGGGAGAGGGAGGGGAGAGAAAGAACAGAGAGAGGGAGGGGGAGAAAGACAGGGAGAGGGAAGAGGAGAGAGACAGGGAGAGGGAGGGGGAGAGAGACAGGGAGGAGGAGAGAGACAGAGAGAGGGGGAGGAGAAAGACAGGGAGAGGGAGAAGAGAGAGACAGGGAGAGGGAGGAGAGAGACAGAGAGAGGGAGGAGGAGAGAGACAGAGAGAGGGGGAGGAGAAAGACAGGGAGCGGGAGGGGGAGAGAGACAGGGAGAGGGAGGGAAGAGAGACAGAGAGAGGGAGGGGAGAGAGACAGGGAGAGGGAGGAGGAGAGAGACAGGGAGAGGGAGGAGGAGAGAGACAAGGAGAGGGAGGAGGAGAGAGACAGGGAGAGGTAGGGTAGATGCTATGTCGTGATTGGTACATGTCTTAATAAAGTCACCGTTGACTAAACAATGATGCAAGTAATTCTTCTTTTCTGGCATCGTTTGCAGTTATTATTGTTCTCTTACTTTTTCTCTGTAGAGGTTTATACACAAGACAACTGGGGATTTTTCCCTCATTTTACTTTTCAATGGGTTGGATACTGAGACACGAAATCGTAATGACACGAATGTAATCAAATCGGGAGCGGGTGGGGATCGAACCCGTGGCGAGTGAGTCCTAAAACGCACAGGCCGATGCGCTAACCACTCGACCAGCTGGCGTTAATAAGAACAATGAAGTTGAATGAGTCTTGTTAGGGCCAGCTGGCCGAGTGGTTAACGCACTGGCCTGTGAGTTTCAGGACTCACCTGCCATGGGTTCGAGTATCACCGCTCCTCAGTTTGGTTAGATATTAAACTTAATTCTGTTCACATTTATTCTACTTTAGTGACATTTAACAGCGCAATTCAGATAGCATTCTTATGTAATCAGGTCCTCCTCTAAACCAACCCGTCTCACCACAATTACTACTACTACTACCACCACCACCACCACCACTACTATTACCACTACCACCACTACTACTACCACTATTACTACTACCACCACTAATACTACTACTACTACCACTAATACTAATACTACTACTACCACTAATACTACTACTACTGCTACTACCACCACTACTACTACCACCACTACTACTACTACTACTACTACCACCACCACTACTACTACTACTACCACCACTACTACTACTACTACCACCACTACTACTACTACTACCACCACTACTACTACTACTACCACTACTGCTACTACTACTACTACTACCACTAATACTACTATCACTACTACTACCACTACTACTACTACTACCACTACTACTATCACTAATACTACTACCACCACCACTACTACTACCACCACTACTACTACTACTACCACTACTACTACCACTACTACTACTACTACCACTACTACTATCACTAATACTACTACCACCACCACTACTACTACCACCACTACTACTACCACTACTACCCACGCGACACTCCACCTGACTCCTGCCACTATATATACTCGTCGTCTTAGTTATCTCTGTATTAGGACTGAACAAGTCACTCGTAGCGAAACGTTTCCTTTAACAAATGTCCTGAGTTGTACGTAAGTCTATTTTTCCACAGCATTCTTAACATATTTACAAAGTTTATTTAGGCCAGAAGTTCTTTAATTTGGAATAGTCGATGTGTTAATTTGCGTATCAAAACAGATATTAACGAAGATGTCTGTGATAGTGGGATCACTCTCATTAAGTCACTCGCCAAATTCCAGTTAAACATTAAGGTCAGAAACGATGCAAGGACCGCGTCAACCGTATTATCGCTACGTATCAGAATTGAAATCTTGGCGGAAAAAAAAAAAACTGTGATCTACCAGGATAATTAGTCTATATTTGCTTCCTGACTCATATTAGGTTGTTGCAGTTGACCTTAAGGTGTTAATGAAATTTGCAACTATAAGTTAATTGCAATTGGTAATTGTAGACTTAAATCGATAAGTCTGTGTTGCAGTCTGAAGATAAATTAAACTTAACTCTTGTCGTCTTCAGGATGATTTTAACATACAGGTTCTTATTCATCCAAGTCATTTTTAATCATCTTTTATGGATAAGGTGACCACAAGACCCCTTTTTTAAATATCTAATATTTAATTAACTAATTTATTCAAGAAATGGTAACCCAGATAAAAGTAGCAATCATTAAATAACAAAAAAAGGCACAATACCGTGACTGGAACAATACACAAGTAACCCGCATGTAGAAGAGACCGAAACGTCGTCGCTCTCTTCTATATGCGGGTTATTTGTGTATATAACTATCAGTGTTCGTCCATGTTTCAGTAAGAGCTATGATATCTGGGTCCTCGGAATATTCAACTCTTCTCTCTTTTTAATTATTCTATAGAAATTATCAGGGAAAACATTTAACTCAGATGGTGGGTGTTGCCAATGAATCCTTGACTTGATCTGATTAAGTTCGGTGAAATAGGACTTGACCTAATGAGACAGAGGGATAAGCCTACTCATTCCTGTCTGCCATGATTGTTTTTTAATCACAGCATCCGCCAACCCTTCCCTCGATTCCCCATCCCATCCCACCTCGACCTGCCTCGTCCATATCATCTCTTCTTCGAATTAGAAAGTTAGTTTCGCCTTTATCAAAAATCCTTCCTTGTCTTGGGCTACATTACTACTTATTTCTGGCTACATAAGATAATTTTAAGTTTTAATAAGATCGGACAAAACTGGCGGCACTGGTCTATATACGAGAAATGGTATGTAAATATTCTTATTGTGAAACTGGAGAGCTTAGACTTTTAAGCCTCTCCCTCCGGATATAATTGGGCTTAAAAAGCATTATAGTTATAGGGAATTTACTGGCTATTATTTGCATGATGAAGAATGGGATCAAGGTGTATAAGTATATTTAGTCCTTGAAACTCTATGAAGAATGTATAAAATGCTAATACGTAGAATAATTACAAGCAGGAAAAGTTTAAAAGTATCAGAATGCATTAAATTCCTATTGGGTTAGTGTTCATTTTTTCTGACTTTCAAACATAAGGTCTGAGACCGAGGTTTTCCTCTTATAGACTCCTCATCAATATCAATGTTGCAGTGGTGGTGGTTGCAACAGGAAGATGGGTTGTCAGTGCTGAAGTTAACAGTTGTTTTCGTGTTCTGCGTTTCACTTGCGGCATCATAGAAAATGTAATTCCACATATGCAAGGACTCACATATAATGAGTATGTCCTGGGTATATCTGCAAATAAATCTCTAATTTCGGCACCAAAGTCATCGTCTTTGGAGAACTGTGTGACGATAACCTCAATGAGGTTGTTAGACTGCCGTTGTCTGCAGGTTTCTTGAGAACATTCCAGCGATTGTTAGAAAATATTGAGAAATTTCTGGCGACAATTTAGGCAATGGAACACCTTAGAGTAAATAACTAGAACGAGCGACCAATAGTAGTACATGAAGCAGCTAGCTAAAGACAATCAGCAGGAAGAGAATCTACTTCAAATATTCTCATAGGATCAGCGGCACCATCTATGACCTAAGTGCCTCGTTCCACTCATTGACAGTCGTAATGAATGAGTGTCAATGAATAAACGGAAGAATAGACGGGGATTCGAATCGAATCTAGATGAATCTAAATTCATCAAAACATGTGGACTGGACACATCCTCTTGAACTCTTTCTTGACCTCTTTCTCAGTCACCAAAAGATTCGTCAATACTGAGGGACTAATCCCCTGAAACTACTTCCTCAGTCTTTATTGGACTGATTAAGTGACCGTTCAGTGAAACTTCTCCACACTAAAGATACCTTTGTGTTGCATCTGTGTGTTATTCATATATCTCACGGTTTTGTGAGCCATTAACACAAAATACGCTAGGAAAAGCTTTAAATAGATCTTAACGTGGTTTTAATAAAAGTTTTAAACAGATCTTAACGTAGTTTTAATAAAAGCTTTAAACAGATCTTAACGTGGTTTTAATAAAAGTTTTACCTGCAGGTGTGTGGTAAATGTTATCGGGTGTAAACAACATTGTGGTAAATCAAGGATTAGCGATTTTTAACCAACAAAACTTGTCTCTGTGTCCAAATCAATCCACAGGTTTTCCTCTGGGTTACCCACTCTCAATTTCTTTATACTATATATTTATATTTGCTCATAAACGCATGCACTCTCTCTCTCACACATACACACACACACATACACACACACACACACACACACACACACACAAACACACACACAAAGAACATAAGAAAGGAGAAGCACTGCAACAGGTCTACTGGCCCATACATACATATGTACATAGTATATCTAAATATATCTAAATACCATGGTGAAAACAAGAAAATACACCCGAGCATTTCATGTGTCTACACATCTTCAGAGAGTAAACACTATATATATATATATATATATATATATATATATATATATATATATATATATATTATATATATATATATTGTTTATAGGTTTGTTTGCAGTAACTGGGTCCGCAGTGCCAGAAATGCTCGTCACAGGTTTTCTTATACCCAGGTGCAGGTTTTAGGCTACACTGTTCCAGAATTTTAATTTGCGAGGCGGTGCCTCTCAGAGGCAGCTTTGTTTGTTCCTCTACGTTGAGTGGCACATCATTTTAAAGCTCTTTTTAATACTGATTTTGAAAACATATACATGCGCCTAAATTTTCATTTCGGGGTGGGCGTCCCTCGGGAAGGAGGAAATGCATCTTTTTGCTACACTATGTTGAGTGAGACACTTTTTTGTAGATCTTTTTTATGCTGATTTCGAAAGCATATATATTTCCAACTTAAAGTAATTGGTTTTAATACAAAAATTCAGCCCATTTAGTATTGATCCTATTATGATTTGAAATTAGGATGCTTACACCTGCCTCCTAATAAGGTGGGTTCAGAGGCGTGAGTCGTGAGCATCCATGGGTGAGTGAATTACCCACCCCCGTCTCCTGACAAGGTGTGAGGGTGTGAATCCCCGACTCCCACCACCTGACAAAGTGGGCACGAGGATGAGTTTCCCCACATCCACCTCCTGACAAGACAGATGTGGGGGTGTATACCTGGGGTGGGGTGAATCCCCAACACTCTCCTCCTGACAAAACTCTCTGTCGTCTGACAAGGCCGGCGTGTTGTGGGGAATGAATTCCCCCACACCCTTACCTCCTGACAAAGACAGTGGTACAGCTTCCTGACAATGTGGAGATTAAGAAGTCTTTAGAAAGCTCAAGATGAGCTATTGACAAAAAAAAATCCACTAATATATTTACATTTTAACTTATACTGACGAGAAACAAGATGCTAGTGATTTTTCTTTTATAGTTTGCTGCGTTAGAAATTTACGGTAGCATTATACTTATCCCTTTGTCTGTATGAAGGCAGAAAGGGATAAGGAGTTACGGAGATATCTTTCTCAGATCGATTTTGCGTATTTACGCAGTAATGCAGCTGAAGAACTAATATAACATGACCCGGTGTAGCTGCGTCTTTGTTAATATTTGTTATTATAGTGCCAAGGATTGAGCTGAATGGGGAGGTGTTCAAACAACGGATTCGTGATTTATTCTTTCATACCATTAGAAGGAAAGTTATTTGTTGGGTAAAAGGACACAATTGCAGCTAATGTGACATTTTATTGTGGCAACGTTTCTCCAGGGCCTTTGTAGGTAATTCTACCAATATTATTATGGAAAATTATTTATATATCGTTGAATGTGGGTTTCCTGGCTTTAGTGAGGGGAAATGTACCTTTCACAAACTTTCCCCTCTATAACCTCCCCAAAAAAATTCTGAGCCTGGCACATCAAGAGATATGTCAGTAAAACAGAACTAACTTTATTTTTCAACGGTCACTATGAACAACTCCTCTTGTTAAAATGTTAACGAAACTTTTCTGTGGCGCTTAAAAAGAGGTTTTCTCTTGTTCTCTTAACTTTTTTTTGTAGCTGACTTGAATTCGTCATCCTCGTAGCGCGTCCCATGGAAGTGTCTCTTCAATCTGAGAAACAGGTGGGAGTCACACGGGGCCAGGTCTGAGGAAGACGGTGGCTCCCACATCTAGAATTCAGTCTCTCAAAGCCGCCTTTGAAATCCGTGACGTGGGAGCAGAAGCTTTGTCGTGAAGCAGTAGGGGGGGAGTGGTGGCAGACAGCTTTCTTAGTCGTTTTTCACGCCTAAGCAAATCATGGTAATATTCACCGGTAATGTGGACTTTGTGGGACATATAATTGATTTGGATTGCTTCTCCTGCGTCGTAGAAAACTGTCCACATAACCTTGCAGCCCCTAGGTTGAATTCCTTTGTGAGAATTGGTGTGATTCAAATGTTTCGACTGTTTCTTGGGTTTAGGGTGCAGTAATTAATCCATGTTTCATCTCCGGTTGCCAAAAGAAAAGAAAAATTTTCCCAGTCCAGATTCATCGACTCAAGATTCTTCTCCGAGCAGCGCATCTGGTTCCCATTATTTCGGGAAACCTTTTCGGTACCCAACGTGCACAGACTTTGCTCATAGCCAAGTGTTCGTGGAGAATGGATCCAACTGAGACTTAACTATTCCCCAGAGTGTCCACTATTAGACTTACAGTCACTCTTCCATCTTCCATCCAAAATTGCTCCACAACCTTAAGGCTTTCCTGGTTTAACGATCTTGAAAGCCTAGGGAGACCTGGAGTCGTCTTCAACAGATTTCCTCCCACGACGGAATTCCGCGACCCACATGACTGTAGAACATGAAGACTGGTGCTAGTACATGTTGATCATGCCAACATGAATTTGATAGTTTCAGAATTCATCTCCACTCGCATCTGAAACAGCAAACATTTACAGGTTTTAATACACTTCACGTAGACTTACTACTATAAGATTACCTATTCAGGGTTAGGATCAGTGCTTTTTTGATACTTTATGTACTGTATATATAATATGTTTACGTACGTGATTATTTCCCAGTAAAAGTAGGCCTTAGACAAGGATGTGTGATGTCACCGTGGTTATTCAATATATTTATAGATGGGGTTGTAAGAGAAGTGATTGCTCGGGTCTTGGCAAGAGGTGTGGGGTTAAAAGATAAAGAATCTAACACAAAGTGAGAGTTGTCACAGATGCTCTTTGCTGATGACACTGTGCTTTTGGGAGATTCTGAAGAGAAGTTGCAGAGGTTGGTGGATGAGTTGGTAGTTTATGTAAAAGAAGAAAATTAAAAGTGGATATAGGAAAGAGTAAGGTGATGAGAATAACAAAAAAAATTAGGTAATGAAAGATTGGATATCAGATTGGAGGGAGAAGGTATGGAGGAGGTGAACGTGTTCAGATATTTGGGAGTGGATGTGTCAGCAGATGGGTCTATGAAGAATGAGGTGAATCATAGAATTCACTAGGGGAAAAAGGTGAGTGGTGCACTGAGGAGTCTGTGGAGACAAAGAACTTTATGTAGATGAATGGTTCAGAGAACGACAAGTTGTTAAATTAGACACATATGCACCCAAGTGTTGCATATGTGTCTAATTTAACAAAGAACTTTATCCATGAAAGCAAAGAGGGGGATGTATGAGAGTATAGCTACACCAACGCTCTTATATGGGTGCGAAGCATGGATTGTGAATGTTGCAACAAGGAGAAGGCTGGAGGCAGTGTGGTGTGAATATAATGCAAAGAATTCGTAGTTTAGAAATTAGGAAGAGGTGCGAGATTACCAAAATTATTATCCAGAGGGCTGACGAGGGGTTGAGGTGGTTCCGACATGTAGAGAGGATGGAACAAAATAGAATGACTTCGAGAGTGTATAAATTTGTAGTGGAGGGAAGATGGGGTAGAGGTCGGCCTAGGAAAGTTTGGAGGGAGGGGCTAAAGGTTTTGTGAGCGAAGGGCTTGGACTTCCAGCAAGCATGCATGAGCGTGTTAGATAGGAGCGAATAGAGACAAATGGTTTTTAAGACTTCTCATGCTGTTGGAGTGTGAGCAGGGTAATATTTATGAAGGGATTCAGGGAAACCGGCAGGCCAGACTTGAGTCCTGGAGATGGGAAGTACAGTGCTGATGTGTTTATATATATATATATATATATAACACCACAGGGGTCAGGTATAAAAAACCCAGAAACGATAATGAACTGAAAGCACGAAAAATACTGTGAACGGTAAATTGTTGGTTTAATGAATGTAAATACGAAATTTTTAATTTCTAGTAAACCCAAGAGCGTTGTTATTCCCTTTAAATTCCTCCCAAGGATGTAACTCACGACAGTCCTCTATAACACAGGTACGTGTATGTCTTAGGTGATGAAATTAGGGAACAGGTAGGAGCTGGAACCTAATGGCATGTGAGACGTAAAACTCACTAGCCAGCTCCGTGGTTTATTTTCTATCGTTTTATCACGATTTCGTGAGTCTTAGATGAACGTGATCAGCAGAAAGAAGGAGACTTGCTCAGTTATCTTGTCCGGCCCGAGTATCGAACCTAGGCGCTCCCGGAAGTGAGCTAAACTACTACTGAGCTACGAAAATACAGAAACATATCTAATTCATTACACAAATAATCCAAACTTATGAGGCTGAAATCTAGGACGACGTTTAGGTCCAACTTGGGCCAGTAACTATAGCCACACAAGGACGAAAACACAGGAGCCAGAATATATACGAGAGGGGGCGGGGGTTGGCAGAGGCGGAAGTAGATAGCGATAATGGAACATTAGAAGCGTAATATGTTATTCACAATGCAATTTAACAGTCTACGCATTCTTAGTAAGAATATTTAAAAAAAGAATCGTAAAAAGAGGTAATATATAATTAAGAAGGGCCTTGGTAAAGAGAAGTGTGATGTTAAGGGAAGTAGGGTCGTGTTAGGTGCCCACTCCTCAGTAGCGACTCAGACACGGTGTAGTGAGGCAGTGTCGCTCCCTGCACTAGCTGGGCGACTCTCTCGTGCTGGAAACGCACTCTTTCTTCCATTATCCAATACTTTGTAGTGATGTAAATGCTTTAGTTCGCTTTGCGCGAAGTGCGCGAAATCATGGGAGCCTTTGGTGACACTAGTCACAGCTGGGTGAGTGTTATTATATATATTTTTTTTAACTTAACGTGTTGTTAAGCTTTAACTCTCGTAAATAAAAAATTCAGTGAACCTCTTATTGTCTATTACTCAATTATTATTTTTATTTACTCTTGTTTAGCGGTCGGAAATTATTATATAATACCGGGAAAAATCAAAATATTCATCTGAACTCTGTTGATATTGTTAAATGATGACCCGACCAGAAATGTCCTCCAAATTGTTTGTAAAAATACTAAGAAAATTTTGTAGGGCAAAAGTTATATATTTACTAGTGTTATTTTATATATATATATATATATATATATATATATATATATATATATATATATATATATATATATATATATATATATATATAAAGTCCACAAAAGTCATAGAAAATAATGAGTTTTAATTCGAAAATGTTCCAATAGTTATTTGGTTATTAATAAATCGGTGCGTTTAAGCAGCATATTACCCTAGTGGGTTTAGCGCTTAATTATGATAGTAATAATAAGAATACGCATCATATTCTCTTATTAAGATATTAAAGAGTAATGTTTAAGATGGTGAGACTGAACACAGACCTTCTACACTAATTGGACGAGCAAAGATATGTCATGTGCTTTGATAAGACCAAGAAAAACGGACCTTCTACGCTGATTAAACGTAAGAACGTCCTATCTTGATCATTCAACGACTGTAAACGCTCCTTCAGCGCTGATTAAACGACTGTTGAAGAATCTGGGAGGCTGAGTGGACCCGCTTTAAAATGTTTATCCTGCTGACCTTTGTAACTCGTATTTTATTTTAAGTAGTAAACCTTAAAACTGTTTTTACAATGTTTTATATGAATATTTTAGCTAAAATTCAGATGTCAGAAAATCCTTCGTACCGCAATAAATCGTCTAAATACGCAAGAAAATAACGTTTTAGCACTTTTTCATTTTTTTTCTCTTTATAGTGTAATTGTCAGTGGTTTTCAACTCTGAAATGTTGAGTAATTAAGATATGTTTGAATGTTTATTCTGAATATAGATAGTCAGGTGTTACTCAGGTCTAATTCAGCACAGCGTGGATTACAAAATACGTAATACGAACGTGGTCTGTAATGGATGTTGATGGTTGTATGTTAGGTGTTGGTTTATTGGTAATGATCTCAGATGCCGAGGTGGCTTGTGATGCTTCTAGCGGGAGATATGGTGTGTGTGATGTTTTTATGGTGAGTTGTGGTGTTTGTGATGTTTATGGTAGGTAATGTTTGATGTCTATGACAGATCCTGGGGAGTTTGTACTATTATTTGTAGTGGATAATTTTATTGATGGTGTTTGTCGCTATTTGTGTATGTGATGTGTTTGTCGCTGGCGACGTGGTGTTGATGTTTGTACCTGGTATTGTGATGATAGTTTCCGTTGACGCTGTGGTAGATGTGGTGAAAAGGTACTTGTGTCCAGTTGAGGACATTTATTAAAGGACCCGTTTGGCTTCCTCTGTCCCTACCCAGAGACAAACTAATCGTACTCAGAAGTTTCGATAAATATTAATCCGAACTTCTGGGTAAGATTAGTCAAGCTCTCCTGAGACACTCGGGTGACCTTCTTGAGAGCTTGACGAATATTGACGCGAGTGATAAGCTTACGAGCTTCGGCGTCACAGCTCTACTGACAAATGTACCTTACCCTTCCTCGCATGGTGATTACATAGTTCCCTGTACCTTGCCAGCATTTTGTGGTTCTCATCGAACTATACATACGTTATAGCTGCTTTAGTTTTGGAGGAAGTAAACATAAATAGCAGTCGAGCTAGCCATGGGTTCAAGCCTTATTGCGGGCCCAGCCAATTTGTATAGTGGAGGACCTAGAATTCAGAAAATCATCTCCAGTGCATAAGGGCACTGGAAGACATTTTAGTCGTAAACTACACTGATGAGGGAAATAATAAGTAAATAAGTAAGTTTGCCGATGACACTAATACAGAACTAAAAATAAATTCTTATGGTTTCAATAGAAGGCTGCAGGATGGACCTGGATGGGTTGATGGTGTAGTCTGAGAAATGGCAGACGCAGTTCTATGTAGACAGTGTCAGACTCTAATACTACAAAAAGAAAATAATTATGGTACTTCCGAGATAATGTAGATCGTAGTGACTGTGAAAAAGATCTAGTAGTTCTGTTTAGCAGAAATTTAAAGCCAAGACAACAGTGCATAAGAGTTTGCAGTTAAGTTAATAAAATTCTGTTTCGTATCAAGAAATATAAATAACAAGTCCTATAGTACAGGATGGATATAGATTCACTCGAAAATATACAGAGAAGGATTACCAAGTTGATTTCATGTACTAGAAACTTTTCCTATGAAAACTGCCTGAAGAAAGTGAACTTGCACTCTAGAAAAGCCTAGAATTGAGGGAGATATGACTGAAGTGTACAAATGGATAACGATAATAAATAAAGGCAATATAAAAGTCTTCAAAATATTTAAAACACGACAAGACTCACAGCAATGGACCTCTCAAGGGACGTTCCATGACACTGGTGAGAAGCTCTTGATCTAGGGAATTGGATCTGTACTCCAATTGCCTGAATACCTTCGATTCCCCCTCCCTCCAACAGGCACTGTATAATCCTACTTGTTTAGCGCTTCAACATGATTATAATCACAGCAATGGATTCAATTGGGGAACACAGACTCCAGGCTGAGGGACTGATTACCTCAAACTCCTCCTCTTTCACTGACCTCTGTGTTGGACTGAAGAAACCCCTGGCAGGCTTAATAAAGATTCCCAAGTGTGGCACAAGTGACTCATTCTTCAACTTCTTGGTTTTCTAAATCATTTACATCATAAGAATATAAGAAAGAAGGAGCACTGAGGCAGGCCTACTGGCCCGAGATACTTGCTGGCCCAAGCCACTTGCTGGCCCAAGCCACTTGCTGGCCCGAGATACTTGCTGGCCCAAGCCACTTGCTGGCCCAAGCCACTTCCTGGCCCAAGCCACTTCCTGGCCCAAGCCACTTCCTGGCCCAAGCCACTTGCTGGCCCAAGCCACTTGCTGGCCCAAGCCACTTGCTGGCCCAAGCCAGTCAGGACCAAGTTTCAGCCACTTAAGAAGGAAGGAGCACTGTATCAGACCTACTGACTCATCTCACTACCCTACTAGGTGTTCTACTACGACTATTACTACGACTATTACTACAACTATTGCTATTACTATTACTACTATTGCTATTACTATTAATACTATAATAATATTACTACTACTATAATACTATTACTACTACTATAATACTATTACTACTACTATAATACTATTACTACTACTATAATACTATTACTGCTACTATAATACTGTTACTACTACTACTACTATAATACTATTACTACTACTATAATACTATAATACTATTACTACTACTACTACTATAATACTACTATTACTACTACTATAATACTACTATTACTACTACTATAATATTACTACTACTATAATATTACTATTACTATAATATTACTACTACTATAATACTACTATTACTACTACTATAATACTACTATTACTACTACTATAATACTACTATTACTACTACTATAATACTACTATTACTACTACTATAATACTACTATTACTACTACTATAATACTACTATTACTACTACTATAATAATATTACTACTATAATACTACTATTACTACTACTATAATACTACTATTACTACTACTATAATACTACTATTACTACTACTATTATAATACTAATATTACTACTACTATTATAATACTACAATTACTACTACTATTATAATACTATTACTACTACTATTATAATACTATTACTACTATTAATATTATAATACTACTATTATAATACTACTATTACTACTACTATTATAAATACTATTACTACTACTATTATAAATACTATTACTACTACTATTATAAATACTATTACTACTACTACTATTATAATACTACTATTACTACTACTACTATTATAATACTACTATACTACTACTACTACTACTACTATAATACTATTACTACTACTATAATACTACTACTATTACTACTAATATTATAATACTACTATTACTACTAATATTATAATACTACTATTACTACTATTATAATACTACTATTACTACTACTACTATAATACTACTATTACTACTACTACTATTATAATACTATTATTACTACTACTATTATAATACTATTATTACTACTACTACTATTATAATACTATTATTACTACTACTACTATTATAATACTATTATTACTACTATTACTATTATAATACTACTATTACTACTATTACTATTATAATACTACTATTACTACTACTATTATAATACTACTATTACTACTATTATAATACTACTATTACTACTACTATTATAATAATACTATACTACTACTACTACTATAATACTATTACTACTACTATAATACTATTACTACTACTACTACTATAATACTACTATTACTACTACTATAATACTACTATTACTATAATACTACTATTACTACTACTACTACTATAATACTATTACTACTATTACTATTATAATACTACTATTACTACTACTATTATAATACTATTACTATTATAATACTACTATTACTACTACTATTATAATACTATTACTATTACTATTATACTATTACTACTACTACTACTATTATAATACTACTACTACTACTACTATTATAAATACTATTACAATACTACTATTATAATACTACTACTACTATAGTACTACTATTACTACTACTACTATTATACTATTATTACTACTATTACTACTACTAATATTATAATACTACTATTACTACTACTATTATTATACTACTATTACTACTACTACTATTATAATACTATTATATTCCATTCATTATATAACTATTTTACTACTACTACTATTATAATACTACTACTACTATTATAAATACTATTACAATACTACTATTTTAATACATATACTATAAAACTACTATTACATACTACTATTTTACTATTTTTACTACTATTACTACTATAATATTTTAATACTACTATTTCTACTATATTTTATTATACTACTATTTCTATATACTATTTTTACTACTACTACTATATAATACTATTACTACTACTATAATATACCATTACTACTCTACTATAATAATACTATTTAAAAACTACCTTTCTAAAAAAAAAAAAAAAAAAAAAAAAAAAAAAAAAAAAAAAAAAAAAAAAAAAAAAAAAAAAAAAAAAAAAAAAAAAAAAAAAAAAAAAAAAAAAAAAAAAAAAAAAAAAAAAAAAAAAAAAAAAAAAAAAAAAAAAAAAAATTTTTTTTTTTTTTTTTTTTTTTTTTTTTTTTTTTTTTTTTTTTTTTTTTTTTTTTTTTTTTTTTTTTTTTTTTTTTTTTTTTTTTTTTTTTTTTTTTTTTTTTTTTTTTTTTTTTTTTTTTTTTTTTTTTTTTTTTTTTTTTTTTTTATATGGTGAAGCATGGGTGATGAATGTTGCAACGAGGAAAGCTGGGGCAGTAAAAATGTATGTCTGGGGTCCATGTGTGGTGTGAATATAATGCAGAGAATTGGAGTTTTTGGGAAAATTTGGAGGAGGTGGGGATTACCAAAACGGTGTCAGAGACTGGGGAGGGGTTGGTGGTTTGGACATGTAGAGAGAATGGAACAGACAGAGTGACGAGTGTAAAATCTGTAGTGGAGGAAGGCGGGGTAGGGGTCGGCCTAGGAAAGGTTGGAGGGAGGGGGTAAAGGAAGTTTTGTGTGAGGGGCTTGGATTTCAGCAAGCATGTGTGAGCGTATTTGATAGGAGTGAGATGGAGGCATTGGTTTTTAATACTTGTGCTGTTGGAGTGTAAGCAAGTAACATTTATGAAGGGATTTAGGGGAAAACCCGGGAGGCCGGACTTGGATTTGGAGATGGGAAGTACAGTGCCGGCACTCTGAAGGAGGGGGTGTAAATGTTGCAGTTTATAACTGTAGTGTAAAGCACCACTTCTGGCAAGACAGTGATGAGTGAATGATGATGAAAGTTTCCTTTTCAAAACCTGCCTTGGTGGGGAAACGGCCGATGTGTTAATAAAAATATATATATATATATATATATATATATATATATATATATATATATATATATATATATTATGTTATAATCAGACGAGTGGTATCGGTCCCAAAAACAACACGCGACTAGCAGGACTCGAACCCATGTTGTTTGGCCCTCATGGTGAGCGAAAACCACATGACGCTCTAACACAGGACCCAATCTCAAATCAGCCTAGCCCAAAACTAGGTTTACCTTGATCCGGGCATTTGTTTTTGTTTGGGGGCCCCTAATAATTTAATTCTCCCCATTTGGTGTATATATTGGTATATATATATATATATATATATATATATATATATATATATATATATATATATATATATATATATTAGGTCACACTACACTGGCAACACATAAAATATACATAACACATCTAGGTTTTCTTCTTTTTCTTAATAGCTCTTGTTCTTTTTATTTTCTCTATTGTCCATGGAAGTGAAAAAATCTTTCCTCCGTAAGCAGTGCGTGTCGTATGAGGCGACTAAGATGCCGGGAGCAATGGGTAGTAACCCCTTCTCCGCAAATCTACTAAAAAAAGAAGAAGAAAAAATTTTAAACTGGGGTTTTCTGAATTTCGTGGATGTGGGATGATAAAAAGATGATTCCGATGTTATGAATGAAAAGAAGTTGGATGTCCTGGCCCTAAGCGAAACAAAGCTGGGGGGGTAGCGAGTTTCAGTGGGGAGAAATAAATGGGATTAAGTCAGGAGTATCTAGAGAGTTAGAGGGTAAGGAAGGTGGGAATAATGTTGGGAAAGGGTCAGTTATGGAAGGAAAAGAGGGGAAAAGAATGTGTAAATTAGGATTATGTGGATTAAAATAGGGTCGGATGCAAAAGTGGGTCTAATAGCGTGTATGCACCTGGAAAGGAGGGGTAGAGGAGAGAGAGAGATTTTGGGGGATGTTAAGCAGATGTATAGGAACTTTTGAACCAAATGAGAGAGTAATTGTTTGGGGGGGACCTAAATGCTAAAGTGGGAGAAACTTTTCGGGGGGTGTAGTAGGTAAGTTTGGGGTGCCAGGTGTAAATGATAATGGGAGCCCTTTGATTGAACTTTGTATAGAAAGGGGTTTGGTTATAGGTAATACATATTTTAAAAAAAAAGAGGATAAATAAGTATACAAGATATGATGTAGGGCAATGACAGTAGTTTGTTGGACTATGTATTGGTGGATAAAAGACTGTTGAGTAGACTTCAGGATGTACATGTTTATAGAGGGGCCACAGATATATCAGATCACTTTTTAGTTATAGCTACAGTGGGAGTAAAGGTAGATGGGATACAAGGAAAATAGAATCAGTAAGTAAGAGAGAGAGAGGTTTATAAACTAAAAGAGAGGCAGTTAGGGTAAGATATAAACAACTATTGGAGGATAGATGGGCTAGTGAGAGTGTAGGCAATGGGGTCGAAATGTATGGGGTAGATTTAAAAATGTAGTGTTAGAGTGTTCAGCAGAAGTTTGTGGTTACAGGCGAGTGGGTGCGGAGGGAAGAGGACGATTGGTGGAATGATGATGTAAAGAGAGTAGTAAGGGAGAAAAAGTTAGCATATGAGAGGTTTTTACAAAGTAGAAGTGATGCAAGGAGGGAAGAGTATATGGAGAGAAAAAGAGAGGTTAAAAGAGTGGTGAAGCAATGTAAAAGAGAGCAGATGAGAGAGTGGGTGAGATGTTATCAGCAAATTTTGTTGAAAATAAGAAAAGTTTTGGAATGAGATTAATAAGTTGAGGAAGCCTAGAGAACAAATGGATTTGACAGTTAAAAATAGGAGAGGAGAGTTATTAAATGGAGAGTTAGAGGTATCGGGAAGATGGAGAGAATATTTTGAGGAGTTGTAAAATGTTGATGAAGACAGGGAAGCTGTGATTTCGTGTGTAGGGCAAGGAGGAATAACATCTTGTAGGAGTGTGGAAGAGCCAGTTGTGAGTGTGGGGGAAGTTCGTGAGGCAGTGGGTAGAATGAAAGGGGGTAAGGCAGCTGAGATTGATGGGATAAAGATAGAAATGTTCAAAGCAGGTGGGGATATAGTTTTGGAGTGGTTGGTGCTATTATTTAATAAATGTATGGAAGAGGGTAAGGTACCTAGGGATTGGCAGAGAGCGTGTATTGTTCCTTTGTATAAAGGCAAAGGGGACAAAAGAGAGTGCAAAAATTATAGGGGAATAAGTCTGTTGAGTGTACCTGGTAAAGTGTATGGTAGAGTTATTATTGAAAGAATTAAGAGTAAGACAGAAAGCAGGATAGCAGATGAACAAGGGGGCTTTAGGAAAGGTAGGGGGTGTGTAGACCAAGTGTTTACAGTGAAACATATAGGTGAACAGTATTTGAATAAGGGTAAAGATGTTTTTGTGGCATTTATGGATTTGGAAAAGGCGTATGATAGGGTAGATAGGGGGGCAATGTGGCAGATGTTGCAGGTGTATGGAATAGGAGGAAGGTTACTGAAAGCAGTGAAGAGTTTTATGAGGATAGTGAGGCTCAGGTTAGAGTGTGTAGGAGGGAAAGGGGGACTATTTCCCAGTAAAAGTGGGCCTTAGACAAGGATGTGTGATGTCACCGTGGTTGTTCAATATATTTATAGATGGGGTTGTAAGAGCAGTGAATGCGAGGTCTTGGCAAGAGGTGTTGGGCTAAAAGATAAAGAAGCAAATACAAAGTGGGAGTTGTCACAGTTGCTTTTGCTGATGACACTGTGCTTTGGGAGATTCTGAAGAGAAGTTGCAGAGGTTGGTGGATGAATTTGGTAGGGTGTGTAAAGAAGAAAATTGAAAGTGAATATAGGAAAGAGTAAGGTGATGAGGATAACAAAAAAATAGGTGACGAAAGATTGGATATCAGATTGGAGGGAGAGAGTATGGAGGAGGTGAATGTATTCAGATATTTGGGAGTGGACATGTCGGCGGATGGGTCTATGAAGGATGAGGTGAATCATAGAATTGATGAGGGAAAAGGGTGAGTGGAGCACTTCGGAGTCTGTGGAGACAAAGAACCTTGTCAATGGAAGTAAAGAGAGGAATGTATGAGAGTATAGTTATACCAACGCTCTTATATAGGTGTGAAGCATAAGTGATGAATGTTGCAACGAGGAGAAGGCTGGAGGCAGTGGAGATGTCATGTCTGAGGTCAATGTGTGGTGTGAATATAATGCAGAGAATTCGAGTTTGGAAATTAGGAGGAGGTGCGGGATTACCAAACGATTGTCCAGAGAGCTGAGGAGGGTTGTTGAGGTGGTTTGGACATGTAGAGAGAATGGAACGAGACAGAGTGACTTCAGAGTGTATAAATCTGTAGTGGAGGGAAGGCGGGGTAGGGGTCGGCCTAGGAAAGGTTGGAGGAGGTAAAGGAAGTTTTGTGCGAGGGCTTGGACTTCCAGCAAGCATGTGTGAGCGTATTTGATAGGAGTGAATGGAGGCATATGGTTTTTAATACTTGA